>JAECUM010036737.1:0-50353 GCA_016617855.1 Megalonaias nervosa | reverse complement strand
AAAAAAAAAAAAAAAAAAAAAAAAAAAAAAAAAAAAAAAACCATGAGGCATGTGTTTGACTTTATTCTTTTATAAATGTTTTCACATATCGCGATAAGACCATATAGTTATCAGAAACAGTACAGCACTAATACTCGTTGCTAAACCGGTTTTCAACGCAGATTATTTCTTTCCATACCTTTTACGTTCATGTAGACGAGTCTTCAATTTTGACCACAGAAGTAACATAATGTGACATTAATTTTTCGGAAAAGTTTCCCTCTAAAAATATATAAACTTAAGTTAAAAACAAAACTGCTAAACATTTTCTAAATACACACGTAAAAATGATGGATTGATCTGTGCGAAAAAGATATAAAAACAATTAATCAGGACCCCGTATATATTAGCTATTATGTCGAGCCCATTTACAAACAGGAACAGTCGTACATTTGCCGTCGCATAATGCCTCACTGCAGCTTGTTAGGAGTAATCGGTAGAACAAGTAGTGAAGGACCCGGATTTCTGTCGACGCATTATTGGACGGCAGATCAAGATTTATGTTGTTTGCAGGTGAACTGTGCGTATAAGCGAATAAAGACGGTAACGAAATTGATCCGTTCGTAACTAACAGAGGAACAATAACGTCTCGGTTGACTCCACAGTAATTCGGGTGTCGGAACAAATTCTGTTCTCTTTGACACACTTTCGAATGGACGACCATCGGGATAGACGTAGTTCAGGGGTGAGTAGATATTTTATTATTTTATATTTGATATTCGCATTCTGTTGATCCATACAGAGCACTTTTAGAATGGTTAAAACAGTTCATTGTTCGTGTGGGATTTTAATTTTGCTAGCTGTTGACAAATCAATGATACGGAGAGGACTATTTAACGTTGTACCGGTATTGACAGTGTGATGAACTCTATGGTTGGGGTGGGATGCTCCCAAGATTTTATTTAAACTATTATAGAAGTCCCATCCAGGCTCTGTTTTGTTGGAAGTTAAATTTAGTGAAAGATAGTTATAAAGCTCTGAGCCCCCAGACAGCAATGCCAACGGTTAAATGTTAAATATACAAAAAGGTTGAAATTCAATGATTAACAATTTAATAACAATTCAATAATCAAATGACTCAAATTTCCTATTACACTCCTTCCGCTGGACCCTTTAATAAGCATATTGCATCACTTGATTAGCAGTGTGAGATTGATTTCCACCTGTCCTTGTATTTCTATTCATCTGGTGTATCCTTTCTCTCTCTTATTTCTACCAATTCCTCCTCCTGTTCCTCCCCGACCTCTCTCCAAATTCTTTCTCCTCCTCCTCGACTTTCTCTAGACTTTCTCCTCCTCCTCCACTTTCTCTCCCACGACTACACTTCTGTCGACTCCGACTGTCTCGGCTATAGTCTCAATTCCGTCTCCAACAATTGAAGACTTGGGACCCAATGGAACCGGAAGTTCTCTTTCCCCTACAAAGCTTCCTGTGAAAACACAAAGACAGTACAATCGTTTTCCTTATCCCTCTCATCGCACACTACACACAGCCTATCATCAGATAACGGCTATTAAATTTCTTCGGTCACACATTCATTCGCATCGAGATACACATACGTTCTGGTATGGTGAAACAAACGTCATAATACAGCACTGTATCAATTATTTCTTATACATACATCAATAAATTCGGACACATCAGTACATATTCCTAATCCCGTTATACTAAACAATATCACAATAATCAGACGCATTTCTTTACCTTACAACTCATACAAAGTACGCAAATATTCAAATATCCATGCTCTGATATATGCATACATCCATAGTAACTAATCTTACATACTTCAGCCATATTTTCAAATTCACAATTCAAGCATGTGAGGATTCTAACATAACGCATTAATATATGCACTGGTTTACTATGAAGTAAACTAATAGCGAATTACAAAATTAATTCTGACCACAAGCTAACAATCTACATAATTCCGCCTCGCATATAATAATAATCTACGTAAGGCTCAAGCCCATTTCTCAAATACTTGTGTAAATGAAACACTACAAAGGTAATTCTACATACTAAACGATCCTAGTAATTAAGTGTGCATACTACAAATAATTACAACTATGATGCGGTAATATTCTGCAAAAATCGAGCAAATAACTTACTGATCTTTCCGAAGCTTTGTCTTTCCTTAGAATCTACCTCTAAGTTCTGCCGCCAGATTACGAGTGGCTTCTTTCTCGGAGTAAACCCTATTGATCTGAAATCCTTCCAGGCGAATACTATTACTCTTTACGATTTCGGAAGGTATCATTCGGGTCTGAATTGTAATCAGGACCTCTATCTCAATTTTGATTGGATATCGCTGTGGACCGATTCAATCAAACTTAGCGGACAATGTCCCTCTCGCTATCTGTCAACGTGGGGACCCCCCGTTCACCCCGTGGACTTTCCTTTTGATCATTGAACTGACCTTTGACATATAGGTGTAATAACGGCAAGCCTTTGTTAAGTGACACAACCGGTCGCCTTTGTCGACTCAAGTTTCCGGTCTCTGGCTGGTCATGGTAACCTTGCGTAAGAGTTCAACAGTAACCCTGCGGCAATCTTTAGAGATCAAATACAAGGCCGCGATAATATTCCCAAGACAAGTAGAGTATAGCTCATACATGACTTTATAGCTGGGGCTTACCAAACGTGACATACTGTAATATGAGTTAATTAAAGTTAAAATGGTAATGCCAAACAAGGGACACAGACAAGTGGCACAGGAGGTTTCGTGCCTTTACTTATCGATAGCTGATCAGGGACATTTTTCGAAGGCATGTTATAGATAGCGATGAAATAAAAGAAATATTTCTGATATAAAATAAAATCTTGGTCGATGTGTTTTCAGCAACACTTTTTTTATTTATTAATCAAACATTCTTGTAAATTTTTCTCAGTCACACGAAATAAACGTAGACGTTTAGCAACAATGCATGTCAAGAGACATTGCCACTGGTTTATGCGGATTTCCTCCACTCAAAAAAAGCAAGAAAAAAAAACTAAACAGAAAAGTAACATCATTCTGTAGACAGATTAATTCCTGAGAGCACATTCGTGATTATCAAGACATCATCTTACTTTTAGCTAAACGTCAAAATGTTTTTGTTGAGTTGAATACGTATGTTTATTGTAAAGCTTTGGCCATTAACCCATTTTTTGGACATAGGATATCAACCTATAGTAGTAGAAACTATACTGTAATTAATTCGAAGTAGGTCGCGATGATGGACCTGTCAACTAGCCATAATATTTTTGTTTCGAACGTCTTGCATGCTTCCACTGGCTTCAGAAAGCGAGTTTGTAGTCCCTGCTCTATGAATCTCTAGTATCAATCCCCCTGATATAAATAACTTGAATTCTCCGCTTGTATATTGATATAGACTTGTTTTTATTCTCTGAGCCCTAATTCGAGTATACGTCTGAAAAAGTAATTTTTATTTTCATAACTTACATACAATACATTGTTCATGTCACTTGCATGTATATCAGTAATTTATAGTTGATTTTATACTTGAATACTTGCTATTAACGGAACAGAAGGTGAACACGCAATTTGCAAATTGAACATACTCTTCGGACATTGACTCTATCTCAATAACGTCAATGCTCGCCTTAGTTATATATCCATTTATTCTGGACAATATTTTTGTCATTGGCGATAAGAAGAGAAAAAAAAAAGGTTAAATGAATTTCTATTGAAACTAAAATTTGATCTTTAGAGATAAGATATAATGGATTCTAAAGCACCATTGTTAAGTCCGATGATACCCAGAAAATAAGATCAAAGCGTATTCTTTACGCGTCACTTAGGTCACACACACACACACACACACCCTGTTGTGATTAAGATTGATATTTAGGATAAAGTCGTGCTAAAGAGGTGTTACGTGATGGTCCTTTTTGGTATTGTACAAATTTTAACTACAATATAAACAAATGTTCCATAATAGTCACTTCTTTTTACATCTACCTGTTATAAGGGTCACACATTATATATAGGTCGTAATGGTAAGCTGGTTGCGAATAATAAGCTAGAGTCGAATGACAACAGCTTAAACACTGGTCAATAAAAGAGTATTCGAGCTAGTGTCATAACAATAAAAATATGTGAATCACACGAGTAAAAGAAGCGTTGTCTAAAGAAAATGTTAGCTGTATACCAACCATTTTTATGAATAAGGCATTGCGTCTCATGCAATATTCAGAATAAGGCATTGCATGTCATGCAATATTCTGTATAAGGCATTGCATCTCGTGCAATATTCTGTATAAGACATTGTGTCTCATGCGATATTTTGTTTTAAAACACTAATTATTATGTTGTTAATTATATATTATAATTTAGAAAAATCTTACATAATATACTTTTTAAGAACGAGCAAGATGAAGGAAAGGTTTTTGTTTCAAATTTAATTTTTGGGGTTTGCTTTTTTCTCTTTTGATCAGACCCAGTTTTCATTGTTATTCAGCTTATATGCATTCACTTAGCGACACAACTAGATAAAATGCTACATGAATGGTTAAAAAAGTCGTCCATAGTTAAACTCAATCAGAAAAGTTCGTACCATTTTAAAAGCGATTTAAGCTGCTGAATGTAACAATGCGATTCACATTGAAACACTCAGTAATGTTTGGATGTATGGATTCTTGTAAACAGGTGTACAGTACCTCCCTTAAAATTCATTTTGTCGACACATTTTGGTCGAAATATGTGTTTGTCAGCTGTTGGAGAAAACACTTTCGTCAAAAAACATGTGTATGTTTGTCTATTGTCGTAGAGTTCAGCCAATATAGAGATTTTCGTTAATAATTCCGTCATTTTTCTTTATTTTTTTTATAGATAAGCTGAATGTGTTTTCCTTACTAGAGAAGTATATTTTCCACAAGAACTCATTTTATTAGTATTAAAGAAGTGAAAGAGAGCAAAGCATTATTAACTGAAATTAGCCAGATAATAAACTTTTCGCCATAAACCAAAATTTTCTTTTTAGTTAATAATACGAGTCAGGGTGAGTCAATGTTTAGGGTATGCGCCGTAATAATTGCTCGTCCTTTCAACTCAGTGGTGCCTTCCGACCATTTATATGTCTGTCTGCGTATCTGCTTCATTCACTTTTTTGTGTGTAACCTCCTTAAAATATTCGCCTTTGAAATTTATGGTTCTCGATCCTGGACATTAACTGGTACTTTCAAAAACGCCCTTAAATTGTTTACGTCATTGTCATGCCACGAAGTGGTGAACAGATCTATAGTTAGGTCCATAAAGAAAGAATATTCTGCGTTTCAAAATGTAAATAGTTTTTATTTGCACATTCGATCAGCTGAGTAGATCGAGTTTTCTCAATCACCAAATCATCTAACTTTCACAGCAAGACGAGAAAAAGGTAATGATTAAGAACAGGGCGACCCTAGAATAACTACCAGCAACTGGTGCTCTAGGCGAATCATTAAATCGGCGCCCCACCCGACCTCATAATTTCTCCTCAAATATGGCGCCCAATTTAACTTGACTCCCTAGGCAAGCGCCTAGTTCACTTATATGGACGGGCCGCCTCTGATTATGAACGTGCATGCATGCCTGCATCCACCCATCTTCGCCAGCCAAGGTTTCGATATGGTATCCCTGTCTACATAGGGTTAATACATCGGAACCTTGGTTAGCGAAGATGGTACTCCCCTTGTCTCGATCATGTAGGAAGTGCTCAGATTTGAAACACACACACACACACACACACACACACACACACACACACACACACACAGGCCCAAAGAAAATTCAGCGTGAAACCCGTAATTGATTTAAACTTATCCTTGTTTTTATTAGTTTGTTGTTCATTGATCCATTCCCTGGCAACACAATGGGAATTGAAAATTCATAAATAATTTGACATATTTCCGAAATTCAACTAACCTTGAGTTTTACTGGATTTATAAAAATGGTCTAGCCCAGACAGTGTTTTTTGTCTGAAAAGGGCTCTATACTGCATATCTATTTTAGGCATCTTTTGTAGTACCAATTAGAATATAATTATGTAATTAAAAATATTAAGTTTTAATCAGATTTATATATCATACCCATTGTCTAAGGCTACATAAAATTCTTCCATTGATCTGTATACCACGTATCCAAAATTAAGCTAACCGTGAAATCTGTGTGCACTGCATCAAGAGACCTCGCCCAGATCGTGACTTTAGTCTGAATAGAGTTGGACAGTGAATAGTCAACTCTTTTGTCACATTTCTCAGAATAGAATAACACAGTTTTTAAACTATACATGTAGTACTCTTGTAAGAGTGCTATGGGAGTTAAAAAGGTAAAGAGAAGAATAAGCAATACTAACTAGGAAAAGGTCCATTTATAAATTAACCTAACATAATCGATATGTACAGTCCTTGCGTCGGTGGTTGTTGTTATTGTTGTTATAGAATTTAACGCCATTTTTCAGCACAAGATAGGCTATACATGGCGGCCAGTATTAATGGTGGAGGAAGAACCTGGGAAAACCCCAGAAAGAACCACCGACCCACGAGAAGATATCGGCAAGCTTTCTCATATACCCACATTGGCCGAGCCCGCGACACGAACCCACGCAGACAGAGGTGAGATGGCAGTAATCCGTAACGGTGAGGGCTTTAGACCACTCGCCCACTCGGGGCCCCTTTTGCATGGGCGGTAGTTTCTGCGAGCGCTGATGTATTGCATGTATGTTAAACGCCCAAATGAAGCGCAGTGTCGTTATTTTGTCACCATGTTCTGGATATCCTCGTATTATAAACCATTCACTAATAGTTACAAACGCATTCTTTTTTCCACTAATAAAGTTTTATTTTTTTTCTAAATTTCAGTAGGGTCAATGAGTTAAGTATATATAGTGAGAATTTCCAAGGCGTAAATCTTTAGATTTATAATTGATTTCAAGCAGTAATGAAACCCGAGCCGCGACCAATGGCATCGATTATCTAGCCACCATGCACGAGCCATGCGTTCATACCCAAGAAAAGTATGGATCAAGATGGAAGGTAAGGATTCGTAGGTACACGGAAACTATATACAGTAATTGCAGTGCCGTCTCAGAAAACTGCGGGCTCGTTGATCGGGTTCGTACGTAATGTAAAGAATAAAGAATAACTGGTGTTATCCTAGGAATATATAAATATGAGAGAGAGAGAGAGAGAGAGAGAGAGAGAGAGAGAGAGAGAGAGAGAGAGAGCTGATATGACCATGAACTATGGATCTGAGTTTTGTACGAGTGAATCGTTTGAGGTGACAGCTGTAAATAAGCGAAAACCGACATAGGCTGTCTCGATCAATATTTTATTTTATTATGGTGGTCTTCATGGGATAGGCTTAGGATTGCGACAATGACCATCAGAATAATACAATAATATTTAGCGGGACAGATTTCTAGACACCCCCAGTCGGCCTGACCCTACGATATGTTATATTTGTTTAGATATTCAAACGTCTTTGGGTATTTTGTAAAAATTTGGTTTATCTCTAGTCAATACTAGCGAGGGCTTCAATCTGTGGAGCAATAATTGGATGTTGATATTTTATGCGGCTGTTGGAGAAGGTTGCCATAAGGAGTGACCTGTGGGTTTATTTCGATGGCAAATATTTAGCAAACATTTATCTATACGAAAATTTATATAATAAATATTAGGGATGGGACGGGTAGAGAAATTTCGCCCCGCACCCGACCGGATCGGTTTTCACTGGATCGGGTTTCTCCACGACCATTTTGTGTTGTTTTTCCCACCCCTTCTCTCACTCCAATTATCGTTAACCATAAACCTTCGTTTATTTATTTATTTATTTATTTATTTATTGCCGTGGGCGGGGAACCACACCTGACAAGATCAAATTTGTATCTTAAAACCCGGCCTAGCCGGTTATTTCCTGGAAGTGCAAAACCCGGCCGGGTCTAGATAGCCGGGCTGGGTACAAATCTATCTCTTATAAATATAGACTTGCACCAAATCTCCTTTTCAATATATTTCCCGTCAGTTTTTCCTTATCAACTTCCTGATATACTTAGTAATTTCTTCGATGTCTCTTCAGTTTTTTCTGACGTTAGCAGTTATTGAAGAGCTACGTTAGCTTGAGTATAGGCAATTTGTTAGATTTGATACAAATTGAATGGGCAAAATTCACTGAAAAGTGGACTTGGTGCAAGTATAAAATAAATATGGCGAGAGGAAGTATGAAATTAATTTTATTCTAAGATGGACATATTGAACTGGATATTTCATATCAACGATTGTCTTGCCTTTATGGTATAGACGAGAGGTGAGACTGGACCATTATCGGAACGTAATATGGGTTTTCTTCCCTATAAATGTTGTTCATATATAACCAAGTACAAGTGGCGGCACAGAGCGCATAATGTTAAAAATACTTTTTTTAAACCTTGTTCATTTTTTTAAGTTTCCTAAATTTACATATGGGTTTGTTTTTAGGATAAATTCATTATCAGTAAGAGAAAAACCAGTGCATCCATGTACAAACTTGAAGTTAGTGAAAGGAAGAAACTATATAAAAGATTGCAACAGGTTCATTCTCCGTTGTTGGCAACTGGGACAGTCCAAAAACTGTTCTGAAGTTTCAAAACTGGAATTTACAAGAACAAAGTGTTGGGTTATATGACAGATTGACGCGATGTCGATCAGTTTCCAAGCTATAATAATTGTATCTCAGTTTGATTAAGTTGGTCTTTAATATCTTTGGTTAAATTGTGGATGCCTTTTCAATATTAGCTCTAATATGTTTTACAATATGCCCAAGATCGGTGATTGGTTGCTTTCGGAAGATAGGATTTTGTTTAGAAAGAAAGAAGATGATATGATTTCGAGCATGGAGATCAAAGAAATTATTTTGATGTATGCCTCGAAGAGTTTGACCCATTCTTTACCAGAAGAGGAACATTTTCCAACAATAGTGCTTAACTGCGCCATAGCTAAACATCATTGATTCAGCTTCATTGGGGTTGAAGGAAGGTCAGTCACTGAGCAACAAAATGAGTGCATGTTGATTTCATGTATGCTTTAGCTGTTGTTCTTCTTGTTCTCGTCATCATTGTCGTCGTAGCATCTGTAATATTTATGTCATAGACTGAAGAGCATGAATAAATATCAAGTATCTCCGTATGTCACTACAATCTGAGTCAACATATTTCACAAATAGGAGCCCGTCTGTCCAAGAATGCGTGTTTCATCTAACACAAATCAGAGGCAAACTCATTACAAATTCATACAGACTGAATCACCAATATAGCAGGCACCTATCCAGCGAAGAACGTGATGAATTTAGTATCGCGTTTAAATTTTAACGATCCAGAGAACTGTTATATTTATGTTGTCTCGCTGCATTATATTTTACAATACCCATTCAGAAAGCGATTGAAAAGTTTGACCTCATTTTCAAGTAAGATAACGCAGATATACAGCAGATTTTACGTACAACAGGTGATGGGGAAGGTGTGCATTCTGACAAAGCAGACCAAGCGCATTGAATCAGATCATTGATTTAATTAACAACGCAGCTTTAACTTACTGTAAACTTTGATATGCTCCAGATTTAAAAATAAAATACATTTCAGTATCAAGGAACTGATATATGTAGACTTTTAGCTTGTAAAACTCCTTATCTGTTAGCTGGTTGCTGGTATTCTTTATTTGCTTCCATTGCTCTTCTTTATTTCTTCAAACCTTCATGCTTTCCTTTGCATGATGGTGTACAAGATTGTATTAATGAGGCATGTAAAAATGTACCTATGTATACCCTGCTAAAGAAATTTGCATGTTACATTGGTTAGCTTACCCATCCAGGCCTTTGGTCAGTGACCGTTTAGATTTCTGTACGATAAATTAAGTTTTGTTCGACCGATTGAAACCAAATTATACAGGTGTGTTCTTAGACAAAGAAATAGCCGTATCGCTTTGTGGTCATTAGATTAAGGTCAAAGTTACTGTCACAAGTATAGGCTTTTCCTTTACATTTTATTTCCGCACAATAATGTAATCTGTAGTGGTCAGATGATAAAAAAAAAAAAAAAAAAAAAAAAAACAAAAAAACATCAAAACAAAAAAAAAAACTCCAACAAACAAAAAACCCCAAACAAACTCAATAACGAACCTTGTTCTAAGCCTATCAGCTTAAGGGCTTATAACTGGAAGGTCAAGGCCACTGTTATAAAACTTGATTTTGCCTTTGCATTTCATTTTCGAAAAATAATGTACGCACAATGAGACGAATTCAATAAACTTGATGTATTCAACTCAGCAAAAGAAATAATTATTTTCATATTTAGTTAATGTGGATGTAACTAAATATAGATTTTTGCCTCTTCCTTTCACTTCAAAAAATAACTCAGATACTGGTAGACGGATTATATATATATATATATATATATATATATATATATATATATATATATATATATATATATATATATATATATATATGCTGGGTTTGGTATCTTTAAGGTCAATGTCACGGTAACTTAAATTAAGATGAGGTGAGGTGAGTTTAGTCCGGTAAATCAACCCCAAAATCTGTGTTGATACTGATGGATGATATGTGGGTATGATGTCACCTGTTCATTAAAATGTGCAATTTTGCTGCATGCAGATCATTCCGGAACAATCCTGCGTACACTTTAGACACATAACGGTAATTGGTCACAGCCATATCTAATGCAAAATTCGAAATGGCCATAGGAGAGATGGTTGTATTATTCCACGTGGATTTACAAGTCACCAAACATAGGATTTGCTCCGGAAATGTAATGTATAAGTCACCGAAAGAACCCTCCAGCCGATGGTAGTTCCACAGCCACGAGAAATACTGGTATGTGTATAACATGTACACCGATGTGTGCAGCCAAAATTTGCTGCAAATAATTGCAGCTTTTAATTATAAGGTGATATCAACCCCTAACCTGAAAATCAATATCATCACGGGTGAGGGTCTGATTTATCGAGATGAGATGAGATGAGACGAGACGAGACGAGACGAGACGAGACGAGGCGAGGCGAGAAGAGACGGGATAAGATTAGATGAGATAAGAATTCTTTATTTCAGACTACATAGTCCATACATTTAAATTAAAATATAGATAGAAAATAAAAGTATTGTGAGCATAAAATATCACATATCTTATGTACAAGTATACAGACACAACAATGGACTGTGTCCGGCATTGTTAAGAATGAAATTATGATGCACATTTCAAGAGTAATTTGTTCCATCTACTTATAATAACAGAATTTCAATGAATGTCATAGTTCCACAAGGATTTTAAGATACAGTGTGTGAGTGTGATTTGGATTTTTAACGTAGCTGTAAAAAAGTTCAGTCATATCGCTACGATGTCTGCAGTGATATATAGTGATGTCTAGCACTGGGGCATCATGCGGCAGACATGTAGCATCATGTCCCATCCAGTCACATTATCCTGACACCAGGCCGACCAGTCCTAACATTAACCTATTAATGCTGAACGCCTAGCGAGGCAGCTATTAGTACCATTTCGGGTTAGAACCCGGCCGAGTCATAAAAAAGACTTGTAAAAATGGTACTAACGCTGTCTCGCTAGGAGCATAATTCACGTTGGTCGAAATTTTCAAATTTTTTGGCTAGCGAGTCTGCTCTGTGTATTACTTCTTCTTTCTTGCATAATCTAAGCGCATACTTAAATTGTGCTCTTGTTTGGCGCATTTGGTTACTGAGATGGCCATGACGAGTTTTACTGTTATCACACCACGTAAAGTAAGCATTTTGTGCAAAGTCTTGCAGTGCTTTGACACGGTCGTTCCAGCCTGGTATGAATCGGTGAGCACGTTTGGATTTACTAGCCAAGTTTTCACCGGAGCTGGACAAAGCTTTTACTATATCTGTGTATAAAACATTTATCTGTTTCATATGCACCTGATTATTACAACCACGATTATTACAGACCGAAACACAATATGGGATCTCTATCTTGTTTAATAAGAACGCAGATGTCGAAATATAATTCAGTTCTTCATCAGCAGTAAGGTCTGACCAGTTGATGTTGTATATCAAGTTTAAGAGTTCAGTGGGGCAAGAAGCGTATCTAGGAAGCAGATCAGCACTGATAGTCATTATAATAGGACGATGAACAGATCCTACTAGGGTGTGCATTATTCTCGTATCACTTATAGCGGAATGAGCAGATTGTGTAGAGACACAATGATCCAACCAAGAGATTGTATTCTGCAAGTCACTGAGATAAGTAAAATTTGTTGTGTGATCTACTATTAGTTTTAAGTCCGATATGATATAACCATATTCATCACAACGTAGGCGAAGTTCGTCTCCAAAGGGAGTGGATCAGAGCGTATTAGCATTCCAGTCTCCTTTTACATAAGCATTTGGAGTATTAACATTTTTAATTTTTTGCCCAAATAATCTACAAATTGCCCAAATTTCCCGTAAGACGACAAGGTAAATAGATATTGACAAAAAGCAAGGAGGAATACCTTGTCTTAATAGTAATACCTATTAATCTGGGATCATCGAGGTGTTGCACTTCTATCACACTTGCAAGAGATCTACGGTATAATACCCCAACACCTCCGTAAGGTCTGCCTGTTGGAATATTGCTAGAAGATTCAATCGGTGGCTCTCTTGATAAAAAAAACTCGCCATGAACGGATGAGAGACTAATTCACTGTCGAATAGCCACAATTCGTGTAAGAAACAAACGTCGGAAATATCGAATTACATTTTGTATATTTCTTTTTAAAGAACGACGGTTATGAAAAGAAATGCATAAAGTATCTGTTATGTATATTCGTGTCCAATATAGTCCAATTTGTGAATATTGTAATTTAATTCCGACTTTGATAGTAGTCTCCAACCAATGTGTTCCTTGGCCACGCATCCACGTTCATCATCGCATTGTGCGTAAGGTTATCACATGTGATTTTAAAGCTGGCATGGGTATTATATTTCGTATGTAGTTTGTTCACCTGGGATGGCTTAACTTCAGAGTAATACTCAGTATGCGAGGAAATGTCCGATTCCTGCGTTTCAGGCGCAAATTTTGTCAAGAATGTGCATAGCTGTCGCATTGGACGCGCTGTACGCAATTTGATAACGCTGCCTTTCCAATGATAACACTACCACGCCTTCTTGGAAACTGGTGTGTAGATTGACATTTGTAGATTTATTAGCCCGTCGTTGATATAGATTTGTGTGCGATGTTTTATGTACAAATGCAGCGCTACAGAGGTCGTTGTTCCGTAGAGAACTTGCGACTTTATCAAAGGTTTTATAATTTTCCAAATCCACGTCTGGGGCGTTGGTATCTTCTGAAGATGCGATCATTATTGATGCAGTTGTACTGAGATTTAATTCACCATTATCTGAATTATTATTATTCTCTGATTCTGCTGTTGTACCCCATAAAGCAGAGCAGGCCTTGTTTGCACTAATCCGAGTCTCGTTGCTGCTTGTATTCGTGCATTGCATATTTTCGTGTGCGTCCCTTATAACAGTTCCTTCTGTTGAACCACAGGACTGAGGGTTTTTCTTCGTTTCCATACATGATTGACTTATCAGCTCTGGATTTGTTTGCTGTAGCCTCAGTTTGCTAATGAATTCTCAGTGGGTCCAATGTCC
This sequence comes from Megalonaias nervosa, assembly GCA_016617855.1. Classification (NCBI taxonomy): domain Eukaryota; kingdom Metazoa; phylum Mollusca; class Bivalvia; order Unionida; family Unionidae; genus Megalonaias; species Megalonaias nervosa. Next base: position 36,672 of record JAECUM010036737.1, on the reverse strand, counting down.
GACTGAACTGTGTTCGAATTGTCAACATGGGGTGGCAATGTACTTTGACTGTCGAACATGGCTGAGTTGCTTCACATAAACATTGCATTGCACATAACGTTTCCACTTGGACTGACTTGAGAATGTCCCCTGAAAATTTTACATTTTCCATATCCTTCAGTAAAACTGACCTGTCCATATAATTGTAAGTATACAGGCCGCAACATTAATAGATCCAAAGCACAAAATCTTGAATGTCATTTGGGTCTGTGGACAGAAATAGATTCAATATATCTATCATATTATTTGTAGAGATGTATCCGTATCCTTCCTCTTTATCATTCTGTTTCTACCACTAAAAACAGCTTCTGTTTTGCTCGATATCAATGTCACAATATGTGTCCACGCACAGTTTTACACTATGATCACATGGCAAATAGCTCCTTTTATTCTGTACAAAACAAAACAGTTCACTCACCATTATTGATGTGCTATCAATGGACCGCTGTCCTTGGTAATCTGCCGCTATATTTGTAGGGCTTCTCGCCATCATGGGAAATCTTTTCAGCTCACATTTCTTACAAAGGAATAAATCTCCCTAACACAAATGACCAGTAGAGGTTCCACAATCTTTGCATTGCATGTCTAACTTAAAATGTATATTAAGATAATTACTAAAAATGTATTAAACATTCGGACAGCTATTTAACCACAACTACAGTGGGTTTTTTAGTGACGCCATTAACTAAGATCTCCAATGTATACCTCTTTACGATCTTTACTCGGAATAATGAAATTATACGCTTCTTTAAAGATCTTCTCGGAATAATTAAATGATGCGCTTCTTTAAAGCTACGTTAAAATTCCAAACCACACACACACACGCGCGCTTCTTTAAAGATCTACTCGTAATAACGAAATTGTATGCTTCTTTAAAGATCTACTCGTAATAATGAAATCGTATGCTTCTTTAAAGATCTACTCGGAATAATGAAATAATACAATTCTTTAAAGATCTGTAATTGGAATAATAAAAAAATACAGTTCTTTAAAGACCTCTACACGGAACAATGAAATGATACACCTCTTACAAGATCTTCTTTACACAGGATATATATATATATATATATATATATATATATATATATATATATATATATATATATATATATATATATATATATATATATATAAACAGTGAGGGTTACTTAACTACTCAGGCTCAGTGATGTTATTAGTAATTACTTTTTTAAATAAGTCATGTGCTTACTGGACTTTCAGTCATGTTTGCTCTTTCGAACTAATGTGAGAGAGAGAGAGAGAGAGAGAGAGAGAGAGAGAGAGAGAGAGAGAGAGAGAGAGAGAGAGAGAGAGAGACTTTAGTATTGCATGTGAATCGAATAATTCGTATAGCTATTGGTTTCCCGAATACTGGCTTGTAGATATGTATAAACAATATACAAAAACAAGGAAATCAGAATTTGTATGACCTATATTCGATTGGCAAAGGTCATGATTCAGATTCAATTGTTTGGTGTGGGTTTTTTTTAGCCAGTAAGACAATGGTACGATAATATAGTTACTAAGAATGAAACGATTCATAAACCTGATCATGGGTATTAATGAAACTGTGTAAGGCTATTGTACTTCAGAGATATAATGAAATACATTAGCTTGAATTCTATCTTAAAATTAATTCATTTCACTTCAGGCTGTCATTGATTTAAACACAAAGCATTTAAATCAAAGTTTAATACAAATGGCATCAAGAGGTAAAACATTTCTTTATATAAATAAATACACGTTTCTTTGTCATGTGGATTATTATTAGAGCCCATACACAGATCAGAGGATGGACAGAGTGTTCATTCATTCCATGTTCATTCATAATTGACTCAAGTACCAACAGCCAAATAAGACTAAAACAACTTTGTTCACTACACTTTGTTTGACCCAAGCTTTGAACTAACGGCAAAGATAAAGAGATGTTGGGGTGGGGTGAGGCAATTCCAAATCATTTATAAAAATCCCCGTTATAATTATTCAATACACTGCGGTTAAAACATTTGGAAGGCAATGGGCAAGCTTTGTCCCTGGTCATTGCCAACAAAAGAAAAAAGGTATGTAATAAGAGAATTTGCGAAACAGTTGTTTGAAAATCTTTATAACTTTCAAAAGCGGTCTCCAAAGTAGAGAGAATACATACATGTTGTGATAAATTTAATCGTATCCATTTTGTTACGACTCTTTGGTCATAAACTAAGTAAGAGAAAGAAGCAAAACCAACAAGATTTTTAAAACTTAAATAATTTAATTATGAACGTTATACAAAGAAAATTTAAGAGTAACTTCAGTATTCTGATGTAAACCCAAAATAATCTTAAAAAATCTATTCAAGTCCAAAATAATAAAATGTTCGGAATGAATTTCAGATACTCGAATATACTTGTCTGCCAACAGTCCTGGTGTATCAATATGGCATTGTCCAAACGCCTTTGAATAATTTAAAATATTCCCAGAATAATGTTTTATTCCAATGAGCACTTTGTAGTTCCAATGAATAATCTGAACAAATGTGTACTCTCAAATAAATCTAAACACAACATTAAATACATCTGTATACCGATGTAACAACAAGAACGAAATAAATAAGAATGAAAAATTTTCCATCTCTTCCTATTTATATACAAGAAATGAGGTGAAAACGCATTTGCACCTCCTCGCTACGTGACATTTTGCAAATATCCCACATCTTAAAAGAATCCACCTGACCTAACCTATCCAATGGAAAATAGAGTATTTCTTTTAAGAACCCACCTGATCGACCTATCCAATGGTAAACGACCCAAAAACTAGTAAAAGGTTTATTAATAATATTATTATTATTAATGTTCGTAAACACCTACGTAACACTAAACACATATTTCTAGATCCAACGCAATCTACACTCTTAACAGCTTAAAATATAATTTTATACCCGTGTACGAAAATAAACTACCTAATATCTTGATTATAGATGATCGTTACAATTTACAGTCAAGAACAAAAATTACACATAAGATAGATACAGTCATGCATCAAGAGTTACAAAAGATATAGCTATACATAGCAATATATTTAAATATACGGATGAAAGCACCAGAGTGGCACAAAGTGCAGTCGGATCGGCAATCTGAGAATCATTACAGAGTCAGTATTTGCTCTAATCCAATCTGTTACCGTCTATACTCGCTTATAAGATGAGACCAACTGCAAACTGCACAGACCCAGATCATCCGAAGCATAATGCACTGGCAGATCTGGGTCTGTGAAGTTTGTTAGAAGTAATGAGTAGAATAAACAACATAGACTTTGATCCGCAGGCGCATTATGTCTCGGCAGATGAGGATCTTTGTTGTTTGCAGATGGACTCGACTTATAAGCGATTATAGGCAGTAATTTTATTCAACTCATCAGAATTCTGATCGGATTGATTTCTGTCTTCACATAAAAATATTTTCAATCATGTGATCGGGAATACAGTTAAAATCAATTAACACGTACTATACTAAATATAGCGAGATGGTACGTTTGCCTATTCCTTTAGCGCATTTCATTTTGTTTCTTCCTATTCTTAGAGGCTGCTCTGATCAGTTTTAAGAATGTTGTTATCAATGTATGCATTAGCACTTTTCTTCTAAAATAATGCACTCTCTGTATGACTTTTTTTATTTACTTTTTGAACAATGTTTCTGTTAAAATCGGCCATAGAATACAAACAGCATAAATAAACAGCATATATTATTCCTTGCAAATATTTTGCTATTTGATGTGTATAACTTCAGATGTAACAGCATTACTTAGGTAACAGCAATTTATTTAATTCCTCTAGTGTTGGAATACTCTTGCCCAAAACTGGATAATGTAAAGCTATTCAACATGCATTTACCACCCCTACCCCCCACCCCCCCCACCCCCACCCCTCACACACAGACACACAGATACACACAATTTTCATTTCCTTTTTATTGTGATTGTATCTGTTTTTCTCCAGGATGATCGGTCCAGGAAACGAAATGGTTCTATGAAAGAGGGAACTGTCCTGTACCCAAGATACTACCCAGACTGGCACAGCAACCCCTACGCGAACAACTGGGAGGGAGAAAACGTAGAATGGGAAGGCTATTATTATCCCTCATATGAGTATCACTTTCGGGATCCGAACTTGTATGACAATACATACTTGGGTCAGAGGTCTGCCAAGTCACACGCTTATCGTCTTCCAGGTAAGTACTGATCTCGTCTGCTACGATACAATTTGTTGTATTCTGGAATAGTTTGCAGATAGGGTCATACTGAATGTGGCACAGATGATTGATTTCAACTGATATAAAGATCATATTATTTAAAATGGTGACAATTTCTCATCCGACACAAAATTCTCTTTTCAAACGGCTGGAAACAAATGTCCTGATTGTGGATACGATCGAATACTTTTAATTTAATAATTGTTTGATTTTGGTCTGCAGTGATAACATATTAAATTTTCCCTTATCAGGTAATATAGTACTTGCCCATGTTATTATTTATATCCACCGCCGTTCCCCTCACATCCCAAACCCCACCTCTTCCTACATGTTCAACTCTCATTCACTCAGTGGTGGACAGAAAGTAATGAGAAATTAGCCGAGGTATTCTTTTTTTGGTGATACAATGTTCTTAAGCTACAAATTATTAACAACCTTGCCCATTCCCCTTCCCCAACTACCTTTACGTTTTTTTATAGCCACAGTGATCTTGCATGGTCACTTTCTTAATGCGGTATAACACAGAGTGTTATAAGTGTCATGCCGCATTAAGAAAGTGTCCATTCAAGAACATTATAATGTATGCTCGACACTACAACATTACACATAACATTGGCCTTGTAAACCAGATCTATACGAAATTGGCAAACAGACATGATGAGACTATTGTGTGCAATTTCATGATTGGTTCATGGCTATAGTTTTTATGTCCCAGCAAGAATGCGGCAGGGCATATATAGTTAATCTTATCCGATCGTAAGTACATCCATCCGTTTAATACTAATATTAGTACGCTTACTTCGTCGATGGCGTACTAAAACGATCATATATGCATCAATGGAGCAGCCGGTTTGATTCACATCCGGCGCTTTTAAAGCATATTGTCAAAAAGTTTGAAGTTCCATACATATTTTGAAAGAAATTGAATACACCTCTTATTTAATAAAAGAATTGTTGAATTGCTTTGTAGAAATACTTGTAAAATAACGTTTACCTTATTCCTCCGATATTTTCTTTTGGATCGCCCGCCATACTAGTTCATCTAATAACTACTTCCGTTTTCAGTCTCTTTTCTGCGTTTGTTATATAAAGACATTGTAACCTTATTTGGAAATTTAAACGGATCGTATTAAACAGGGTATGCATTGAATAACGTATCGTAGAATATCTGAATATGGTATAGCAAGCCTTATTTAGAAAAGAAATTACCGCGAGAATCAAGTGTTATCTGTCATGGCTTACAAAGTACTGTTAGCGTAAACATATCAATATAATTTACCTTATATAGGCTTAATAACTTTATACTTAGCCAAACTTCCTGAAAAACATAGCTTCACTTAGGTAGCAGTTTCTAAAGCCATCTTTTTGTCTCGACAATAGTTGTATGTGCTCCATTGCAGGGTATAAGATCACTTTATAGTTTCGACCATGTCAAGGCTACGACATCGCAGATTCCATCCTTTTAGTAAATATTTTACGTTCAGATATTATTTTTCCAATGGTATGTCAATCGAGTTCCATGCACACTTTTCTTGTTTATCCATAATCATAAAGTACAGAACAAGAGGTAATTGAAGTGAAATATTTTTTTATCTGTAGTTTTTTAATAATTGTAAAAGTTAGAAGAATATAAATGTCTCCTGTATGTAAGATTATTTTTCACTCAGATACATAAACATCGTTCTTTTAAGTTTGAAAAGCCCAGTCCACAGCATTCAACACATATATGACCAATGATCTACAAAAATACTGGAGAAAGAAGGTTGACAGTTTACAAAACTTAGGCAGGAGGAACGTGAGAGAGAGAGAGAGAGAGAGAGAGAGAGAGAGAGAGAGAGAGAGAGAGAGAGAGAGAGAGAGAGAGAGAGAGAATTTAAATCTTAGACTGAGCATGGGAATCCGTTGCTTAAAATAAATGTAGTCTAACTATTACGTTCAAACGATGGATCTGAATAGCCACCCTGCCACGCGTGAATAGATTTGGATCGTCATGGTTGCCTTATAAAATTCAATGTATTGGTCTGAAAATTCATGGTAGCTCAAATGATAAGTAATTGTGAGTGGGTGATATGACACGCACCTGTTATGTAGCTTTGCGTATCATTATCTAGGAGATGATCGACCACGGTGTTATTGCCCGGATCGAGCAAACAATAAAACAAAACCAAAAAAATGAAATTAATGGATGGAATAACAGAGATCTGATCAAAGATATAGAACAACACGTGACCCCGTATGTAAAATATAAAAATTTAATCAAGTACATAAACAAACTGAAAGTGAACATGACATTTGAACGGTACACTTTCTCTTTAAAATAGAATTTAAAAAATGTATGCGAAATGCAGTTAGCCGTTCAATACCGATAAAACAAATTTCATCACAGAATCGAGTGAATGATCGAACTCAAATTGCCGGCATGTCAGCATAACCTTGCTGCTTCTGTTCGAAATCCCTGTTCAGCGTTGCCGTATTCATTCTCTCTCTCTCTCTCTCTCTCTCTCTCTCTCTCTCTCTCTCTCTCTCTCTCTCTCTCTCTCTCTCTCTCTCTCTCTCTCTCTCTCTCTCTCTCTCTCTCTCTCTCTCTCTCTCCAACCTGTTCGGGTCGTCAACCGTAACTTGGTTGTAGACTGCATTCTTTCCCACTATGCAGCACAGGTATGGAACTATTTTTGCCCATCAAATAAATATGACACGCAAACTAAATATTTGTCAGGGTTTTCTTCTCCTGGAATCGAACAATATTCCCACTCCTATTACGTCAACAAAACTAAGTTAATGTGGCCAGTTGGCAACCTGACACATACACACCCTTTTTACCATCAAAATAATGTCTCTTCCCTTATCTGCTAGCCGCATTCCTAACTGGAACCATGACATAACTAGACCTCTTAAATAGACTATCACATTCCACTGCGGGTTGTAAATTACTAACAGAACGATGTCGGTCCACACATGCTGATTTTGATAGGTTCAGAGAATTCACAACTTAATTACACAAATGGATTAATAGACTTCACGCTTTGTCTTAACTACATTACCTGCTAACTAGCAATTCATTGAGAAAGACATAGTAAAATCAATTCTTAACTTACATGCTACATATCATTTAAGACAGATAAATTAATTCTCACTATTCGTATTAGACTAATGCATGAAATTCTTACAATACATGATTTACATTACATATAAACTACTAAATCCTAAAACATTCATACCAATGGAATATTGTATAACATTCTTAGGATACATGAGTCATATTACATTCCAGACCAATGACTGGACGATTAACTTCTAAACTCAACAAAAATTGAAGTGTGAATTTAAAACGAATAAATTTAACAAGTAATTACAGCTTACATCAATGAGCTTATTGTATGCAGTTAGGACAATACCCTTGTGCCTTTTCGAGACATGATATTTCTATGCTGCCAAATCTCTCTCTCTCTTTCTCTGTCTCTCTCTCTCTCTCTCTCTCTCTCTCTCTCTCTCTCTCTCTCTCTCTCTCTCTCTCTCTCTCTCTCTCTCTCTCGTTCCGGGTTTGTCAAACTATTTAACTAGAAAAATTACTTGTTCATTTCCTTAGAGTCCTTCAGACTTCCCTTTGGGCAGAAAATTTGGACTGACTAATTTCGGGAGGGAGATTACTTTAAACCTTGACTTTGGAAACACCCCTGCCACCAGTTAGTTTAGCCAATTATGGTTAACTTTTTCTAACCGCCAAAATCTAAAATATCCATCGAAGTTAGAACAATTCTTTCTATTGCGCCAATATTAATAGCTCGTCTGAAAAATTTCATTTTATGATGGTTATATCAAACTGCTCCAAAATTGTCTCTAGATTGTCTCTACTTTGTCATTTTATTTTTCTCTACTTGACCCTACTTTAACATCTTCACTTCTTTATTTCTAACCGTTATCCTAGCGGGTCCTAATTAAAATCCAGTAATGCCCCAAACAGAGTATATCCCATCATTCGCAGGCTGCAGTTTATTGCCAGACTAGTCTATAAGTGAAAGTTAATTGTTATGTGTCACGCTGACCAAGACAAATTATGCTACAAAATTTTTCACCCTTACAACGATCGTCATAAGTGTACATCGGGATAAATATTAATAATGTACTAGTCTCTCGACGTCTTGGAAAGAAATTTTCACATCTCATCAGAGCAACCGGTTATCTCAGGTAAATGTAGATATTTATTTCTCGAAAGCCCGATGGGCACCACACTCAGACATGTTCTGGACTTACAGTATATACAGAGATTAGACTAATGTTATTTATTATTGACGAATGCCAAATGTTCAGTTATGTTTAACTTAGGCTCCTAATAAGGTAGAAAATTCATTCAGATTTATTCGAATAGTGCGAAACTGCATCTACTCGGCCCAGAGTCGAGTAGGCACGAATGATTTAACCATTTCAAAAATGTATCATTTATAAGAAGTAAATCAGCTTAACAGCATGCTTTGATATGTAATATTTTTGCAAGTATTGTGAGTAAGGTGATGTAACTTGATCATAATAACCATAATAAGGGTGTATTTTATATTTTCCAGTAATTTAAGAGATTACAAATATATAAATATTAATACCACAAGATTATATTCTCCCCTTCTCGCTTTCTCTCTCATGAAATCTTCAGACATATTGAGTTGAAAGAGACATCGTAAATACACGCTTGCTTGCTTGCTAAATATCAGGCTTTTAAACTGTGTCAATTACCTACTTATACATGGCTGTTGATCACTTCGTTTTTGTAAACGGTGTATACAAGGCACCCAACCTTGCCACTGTAATATATCTGGGGTAATTTAAATAAAATAATAATAATAATAATAAGAAGAAGAAGAAGAAGAAGAAGAAGAAGAAGCAGAAGAAAAAGAAGAAGAACAATAAGGAGCAGAAGAAGAAGAAGAGAAAAAAGAAAAAGAAGAAGAATCCAATAGTAGAAATAGACTAGGTAGTCCGATTAGATTTTGTCTCCTTGTTTTGCTGAGAAATTTCTGACCAACCAGATGTATGATTTTTCTGTAAAGTATTACGTCGACATACATGAAGGCATATTTTTTTTTTCTCTCGCCGAAATAACCAAGTTAGTTACGAATGTGGTATTTAATTTACTGGCTTTCAGAAGAAAACACAAAATATACACTGTATCAAGAAGATTTTATATTTTGCCTGAGAAAGTAATTCAGCACTCCAGTAAATTAAAGTAGCTTAATGAAAGGATTCAATTAAATAGATTTTCTTTATGTAATTATTCCAGGCAAAACATCGTTGTTAAAGCGTTCAAAATTATACACTGTTAGCTTTGGGTCTAATCATAAGATTTTTTTTTCGCAGCAAAATAGACCCTTCTCATCAATTGTGTGTTAAAAACCCTGAGTAGGTTCTGAGCTCGCTGCATGTTTTACCTTAATTTCACTTATAATAAGTGGCATATACAAAGAAATTATGCCTCCTCCCCTACCCGCGAGTTGCAAGTTTGCATGGGCGGTTGCTACACCACTGTTAGTAATGAATTGACGAATACCCCAATTCCACCCACTGCATACTTTCCTTCAATGAAAAAAGTAAATGTCATACTGAATATTTAAACCAGGTATGTCCAACCTACGGCCCGTGATCTGGTTTTATCCGGTTATTTACATTATGGGTTGTGGCTTTATCACATAGTGCCATGGAAGAAGTTGCACATGCCTGATTAAAAAAAAAACAACAAAAAAACAAACAAAAAAAAAAACATTAGAAATAAGTCTGCCCAAGTAAATTCCGCCAAACAGACAGCTGCGGTGATCTGTGAACAATAAACTATCATTGCCTTTTTGTTTCCAATTAAGAGAAATGTAAGATTTATGTATAAGAGTTTGTTACAGATATTAAAATTTCAGAGCATGTAGGAATATTAAACCAACAAGGTATTCTCCACCATTTTTTCTAACATTACTGGTACCAGTTATGTCAAAAAAAACCCCAATAGTACCAGTAGATCGCTCTGGTGGACAGAGTGGTCAGAGCGTCCGCCTCGGATGCAGGAGGTCGTTGGAGGTTGGAGCCCCGCCCGAGTCATACCAAACGCTTATAAAAATGGTTCGAGCAGCTGCCTCGCTTGGTTAGTATTAGGACTGGTCGGCCTGGTGTCAGGATAATGTGACTGGGTGGGACATGATGCTACATGTCTGCGGCATAATGCCCTAGTGCTAGGCTCGCTATAAATTACAGACATCGTAGCGATATGACTAAAATTGTTAAAGTGTTAATAATAATAATAATAATAATAATAATAATAATAATAATAATAATAATGTTGTTGTTGTTGTTGTAGGGCTTAACGCCATTTTTTTTTCAGCACACGATAGGCTATACATGGCGGCCAGTATTAATGGTGGAGGAAGAAACCGGGAATACCTGGAAAGAACCACCGACCCACTAGAAGCTACTGGCAAGCTTTCTCACATATCCACAATAATAATAATAATAATAATAATAATGAAAACCAACCCCCCCCAAAAAAAACAACAACCCACGAACAATGGTACCAGTAACCAGTAATGTCAGAAAGAGGCATTCTTATAGGATTATATATTTTTGTTAATAAACGAAGACTTGTTGGGGTATATCGTTGAAAAGTCTGTAATATTAACTGAGAGGTTTTTTTTGCCAACTTTTATGAGTACAATGAACAAAGTTTGTAGTGTGTCACAGCAACACCAGTCTAGTTTACCCAGAATTTTGTATCCATATAAAATTTATAACAAATGTTTACAAGAAAATTTAATTTTAATGAGGAAAACTTTAAGGATTAAACAAGAGCATGAACACGCAATATTATCCATAAATATAGTTCATGGTCACTCATTATTGGCAAATTAAACTATAAATATTTAAAAAAAATATAACTTATCATCAGTTTAAACAGAAATGTCCAAGATCAGAATTCAGTTAGAAACATAATTATACTGGGTCTATATATGTCCACATGGGCAGAATCTCGCAGCAGTTTTTTTTTTTTTTTTAAATTTACCACATGTTATCTACCCCGATATTGCTTATGCAGTTGCTAAAGTGGTTTCGTTTGTGGTAATTTTTATGTTACAAAAGGGGCGAGTATCTGGCTTGATTGATCATAGGGGTTTAGTCTGTTCTGGAGATGTATAAGAAATCTGCTGGGTCGGTGGGTGTGGGAATGGATGCTAGTGGGCATTGGCTAAAATTTGAATTGAAATGAAAGATAAAATTACATTTAATATTTTATTAAATTGTTTAAAAAAAAAAAATTTAGAAAAAAAGGGAGAGAGTGAAAGTGTATGATCATGGATTAAAAGCTGTATCAATCAGCTTAAACTTTCTTGAACATAACACAAGTAGATTTACTCATACATATTTTTAATTGTCACTCTTTCTATTCTTTTATCTGGGCTTTTTTTTCTTCAGTTTTTTTAATTTCATTTCCTCTTAACAAATAAAGCATGTAAAAAAGTCAAAAATATTCTGCCGTGCAGAAACAGGGCAGATTCACTTTTCTTGGTTTAACACCTAAGGTGAAATCTCAAATTTTCATTGACTTCTGTGGAACTTGGTCAAGTCACATTTCCATTGCACTTCAGACTTCACAGTCGAGAAGAAGCCTTAGTTAAGATACCTGCATCTTTGGATTTAAGTGCGATTTCAACACCTTTCAAGTATTTTTCGATAAATATACATACCCAACATGTGCCATATTTAGAGTAAAGGTGCCAGGGATAATAAAGGTTGCTATGGCCTCTGAAATAGGCATGACTGTGTCTTCCTCCAGGCAATTAGTCAGTTATAGCATCTGTAACTTGTTTGGAAAGTATTTTCTGTTCTACCTGTGACTAACATATATAGGAATTGGAAACTCCCTACCTAGCCCACCGTGTATCACCCATTGCCTATAGTTGTACAAATGAAATTCCAAATATAAGATCATAACAGGATTTGTTGAAGAGGCTAGATGGGCTCATTCATATTTTCATTCATACATATTTTCAGGGGCTGAAAATTCCTTTAGCCCGAGGTCATGGACCCACATTTTGAACTTTTGACCCGCTGCCGATTTTGCCATCAAAATGTCTCAGTTAAACCACTGCAGGCATATTTAACCTTGTAAATGAAGATATAGGCAGATAGGAGAAATGCAATAGGAATCTAACAGGAAAATTTATTTACAATTGTAAGTTTTAACCAAGCACTGCACAGATTAATGTATACTTTACTGACGTGCTTTATGTAACTTAGCAAAATATAAGAACCCACATACGATAGGACCGGATCCAGCAGTTGTGAAGCTTCTGATTTTATAAACTACACTGCTCCTGTGTGTCATCTATGGTGACATTGGTTGGCAGCAAAGTTTGAATGTATTGGAGCAGTATTATAACAGATGGTGTATGCACATTAACATTAGCAAATCAAAAGTCATGATATTCAAATTCTGTGGTTGTTTTATAAAAGAAAACATCGCTGTAATTTGCAACAACAACAAAATATGGAATGTAACATCCTTCTACAAGTACCCAGGCATTTCTTTCTGGATCTTTCATGTTCATATAACAGGAACTATTCTGTAAAAAAAGATATGATGGTATTATTTAAGCTAAAGAGTTTTTCACCTTAATCTTAAGCTGTGCAGCAACAAGTCTTCACATTTTTTTTTTTTAATCACACTATCAAACCCATTCTTTTTTTACATCTGTAAAACGTGGAACTCCTCTGTCCCCCTCCCCCCAAACTGAAAAAAAAGATTTTTGATTCATTCCTTTTACATCAATATTTTGAAGCATATGCCCAGCTGACAAACTACTTGTACATTTTAGAAAATATATATTGCGTGTAGATAAGTAAAATTCTGATTTTGCTGTTATGTCTGAGTTATAAGGTACCGTATAAGTTGAGTCAAACTGCAAACACCCAGATATGCTGTCACATAATTATCATTTTTAATGCCACATTTTAGTTACATAAAAGAAACATGTCAATTTCATTATAGTTACATTTACCAGAGTTGTATATAGAATGCAGGCTCACACGTTTTCTCTGATGTTTTCCCCCAAATCTTGACTTTTTGTGTATGGACATGTTTAAAGTTTCTTGATTGAGCATCTGTATGTGTTCATGCTAGTAATGACCAAGGTCACTCAATGTTATAACAACTGTAAGATGGCGGTACATATCCATTTGAAAACAATAAATCTGGCAATAAAAAACATAGGTTTTGACTGCCACTAATGTAACACATTTTCGAGATTCAAGTCACACCTACAGCAAGGAAGATATCTCAGGCTGAATTGAGGATAAAAGAGATTAATTTATCCAAATACATAATTTCTCATTTGATTAATGATTACTTTCAAAAGAAATTTAACTTACAAAGCCTAGGTATATCTTATAATAAATATCAGTAGATAATGAGTGAACACTTAAGTTAAATGAGAGGGTGTGATGTGATTTGGAATTTTTAACGTAGCTTTAACAATTTTTCAGTCATATCGCTACGATGTCTGCAGTGTGGCAGTTTATAGTGATGTCTAGCACTGGGGCATCATGCCGCAGACATGTAGCATGATGTCCCACCCACTCACATTATCCTGACACCAGGCCGACCAATCCTAACACTAACCTCTTAATGCTGAGCGCCAAGCAAGGCAGCTGTTAGTACCATTTTTGTAAGTCTTTGGTATGACTCGGCCGGGGATCGAACCCACGACCTCCCGCACCCGAGGCGGACGCTCTAACCACTAGGCCACCTGAGTGGTTTAAATGAGAGGAAGATCCAGAATGGAAAATGCCATGGCGTAGCTAATGTCATGTTAACCAGATATTTAAACATGTTAATGTTTTCATGAGTTATTCGATCCCAAGATAAAATACTTATTGCAATAATTAAGTGTCTAAGAAAAATATGACAAAGTTAAGGTGGCAAAACTATTGAAGCAAATAAGATTATCTCATTTTTCTTTGCACACCTAGTGCATTATGTACTAGTTTTCCTTCGTCACTTTAATATATTGTGTGACCCAAATCTGGAGGGTGAGAGACACAATGTTCCCTGCCCTTGGGATACTGGGTAGAACTCTGCTTTACAAATCCATTTATAGCTCAGTTAATTTGTCCTATTGTACAGTAGTCAGTTATCTTGGCAAATAAAACCACTTGTGATAGCAGTTATCTTGGCCATGAAAGCCACTTGTTACAGGATAAACCACAGAGGTCTGTAAAACCAGTAGTAGAATTAGTCATGCATCATTGGATAGCAAGTATTTACATAATTTAATCCCTTTATTTCTCCAAGGGTCAACTGATAACAGGGCTACTTTGTCTTTGCCCCAGGCAATAAACCAGGGCTATTCAGGGCAAAGTTTTGCTCTACACTGCCTGGTCATGTGAGCCCTGAATTCTGTTGATCATACCAGTTGTTATCTTGCTCCACATATAAACTTTAAAAACAGATTTTAATTTTTATTTAGTTTTTTTATTCTGAAATCATGATATACTACTTGTTTGTTTGAAGAAAAGGACAAGATAGTTCTCGGAGAGGGTTAACCCGACTCTTTCTTATTTATTGAGGCCAATATTTGTATGGAATTATATCTAACAAGCAGAAATGAATTTAGTAAAAGACACATTCAGTCAAATTTTGTTTATGCTAACAAATTCATTTCAGAAATGTATCTGGATTATCTTAGTTGAAGATAATAATATTGAATGTAATTGCATTTATCTGCTGGTTGCATTTTACATAAGAGATTATTCATAATTGTTTTCTTTGATATTTTCTAATCATTTTCTTGTCCAGTCAGGAGATATTATTTCCCTTTGTGCTGTTCCCTTGTGGATTGGTTAATAAAATATTTGTCTTATTCTTTCCTCATTAACATAAGAGATAAAAGTATAATTTTATTGGCAAAAAAGTGAAAGTTTATTGGTGCAATTTAGTTTTACATTTTAGCAAAAGTTTTGGAAAATATACTGGTACAAGACGAATTTTGAATTTCCCAGCTGTGTTAGACCTTGGTTAAGCTGTCAAGGAGACATTGTATGTACCTCAGCACCCCCTCCCCACTGCAAAAACAATTATCAAGATATTTGGATTTATAATATTTAGGGGGATACTGGCACTTCGTGGGTGAAGTCAGTGCCGGATTACCCATTAAGCACACTAAGCATGTGCTAAGGGTACCAGCCCAACGGGGCACCAGAAAAAAATTAAATTTAATTGTTGATTATAAAAGTGACTGAATTATATATGATCATTTCAATCTGCATGTATGAGTATTTTGATTTGGAATATTGGCAACACTGGTATTTTCCCACCTTTTTAGCTTTAGTATTGTTTTGTTTTTGAGTTTCACATTTTGTAGGAGGCAGGCACCATAATAGTTTCAGTGCTTAGGGCCCAGGAAGGCATTAATCTGGCATTGGGTGAAGTGTGTTACATGGGCCTGCTCAATTACAACACAAATTTTCACCATGGGCTTAAGAAAACAGCAACAAATTGTGTGCAGACACAGTAGCTGCTCTCCAGAGAGCCATCTCACAGCTTAACAGTTTGTTTTCAATCTCATTTCTGGTGCACTTACCTATGGATGGCCTATACTATATGTAATCAATATCCATATTCAGACATTTGGAGGTTTGCAAGATCTAGAGTCAAACAGATGGTTGTTCTCAAGATCGAGATTCAGACAATTGGACATTGCTTAGATTGAGATTCAGACATTTGGTCATTGTCTAGATTAAGATTCAGAATTTGGTCATTCTCTACATCAAAATTCAGACATTTAGCAGTTTTCAAGACTAGATTTAGACGTTTGGTGCTTCTCGAGATCAAGATTCAGACATTTGGTCATTGTCTAGATTAAGATTCAGACATTTGGTCATTGTCTAGATTAAGATTCAGAATTTGGTCATTCTCTACATCAAAATTCAGACATCTGGCAGTTTTCAAGATCAAGATTCAGACATTTGGCAGTTGACAACACCAGAGATAATTGGTTGTTCTGTAGATCAAGATTAAGATATTTGGTCATTGTCTACATCAAGATTCAGACATTCGGCAGTTGACAACACCAGAGATAATTGGTTGTTCTGTAGATCAAGATTAAGATATTTGGTCATTGTCTACATCAAGATTCAGACATTCGGCAGTTGACAACACCAGAGATAATTGGTTGTTCTGTAGATCAAGATTAAGATATTTGGTCATTGTCTACATCAAGATTCAGACATTCGGCAGTTGACAACACCAGAGATAATTGGTTGTTCTGTAGATCAAGATTAAGATATTTGGTCATTGTCTACATCAAGATTCAGACATTCGGCAGTTGACAACACCAGAGATAATTGGTTGTTCTGTAGATCAAGATTAAGATATTTGGTCATTGTCTACATCAAGATTCAGACATTCGGCAGTTGACAACACCAGAGATAATTGGTTGTTCTGTAGATCAAGATTAAGGCACTTGGTGGTATTCAAGATTAAGACACTTGGTGGTATTCAAGATTAAGACACCAGGTGGTATTCAAGATTAAGACACCAGGTGGTATTCAAGATTAAGACACTTGGTGGTATTCATGATCAAGATTAAGATAGTGGTTGTTTTCAGGATCAAGATTTAGACATTTTGTCATTCTCTAGATCAAGATTCTGACATTTGGTTCCAAAATGTGGTAGTTCCTTTAATAAAGATTCCAACATTTGGTGGTTCTCAAGTCTCCAAATGAGCACTTGTTAATCTTTCTTTTGAATCAGGTACCATGACAGCTCAGTTGTCAGTGTACCAGACTCATAACTGAAAAGATGCCATTTTGAATCATGCTTAACATAAGTGGAATTGATTGCCAAAGTGTGTTTCCAGGCAAATGACTTTGCTCCAAGTGCCTCAGCATGTTGTAACCTTTCATATGTTGATTTGATATTAAGCAAACAAATAAACACAGAGTTTTTGGAATCACATCATTCTGATTTATCATCTTAGTACTGGACATAGTTGCCTAAAGGACAGTTTTAATCATGGGTTTGATATCTAACAGGGTCTTTTTAAATGATTTTAATGGCATTTTTAACACAGTAAACTGGCTACCAGTATATCATGCCAAGAAAATGGGAGCTATGTGACTTTCTCAAGGACACATAGACAGCCAATCCAGGCCGGCCTGACACAGAAACAGCTGACCCAGGCTAGCTTGACACATAGGCAGCCAAGCCAGGTATGCGTAACACAGAGGCAGCCAAGCCAGGCTGGCCTGACAAAGAAGCAGCCAATTTAGCCTGGCCTGACACATAGGCAGCCAACTCACCAGGCAGGCCTGACACAAAGCTCAGACTCAGGTTGGCCTGAGTGGTATATGAAGATTATTTTTAACTTTTTAAATTTTATAGCCAGACATATGTTGTGATCAAAGTATATAGTAATTCGTATTAAATTTCAGTCACACTTGTCCATTAAAGTTTGTTTTCATTGTATTGGTGGTGTGAAAATGAGTGGGCAAAATGGATAGACAAAAAAATTAGATGCAGCAAAAGATAAACACTGGTGGTGCTTTTTACATCTTACCTCTAGTAATTATATAATTATGATTGCTATCATATTTCTGATAAATTATAGCCTCAGGGCCTTTGTGATGGTGAAGTTAGAATAAAGTATAAGTTTAATTAGCTATCTGGCAATCTTTTCTTAAATAGTAAAAGCATACAACTGACAATTTCTGCATTAGCCATTAAAAATGAACTTTAAATATGAAACTCACTTATACATCATTGATTGCATCTCTGTAAATTTCAAAACATTTTCTTTGAAAAAGGAAGGGGTCATAAAGTCGAAAGGAAATTGTTTATGGTTTGCCAGTAAGAATAGGCAGTCAATGAAATAAACTTAAATGTCCCAGAAAATGATAATCCATCTTGGAAGCATTTAAACTGCAAAACAAAATCACAAGGAACTACTCATACGCAATGTATGCACATTATTTATTATTCATCCATTTATTTACTGGAACTGTAATTTTTCAGTGTTATGAATTTCAGTTTGATCTTTGCAACTGTTAACATCAGTGCCTAATGGGCACACACCTAATGAGCATGTATTTACAGTGTATGTCTTTTCTTTCAAAGCAGTCTGCTAACAGATGTGACAGATTACGTATATACAGTGGTCCCCCTCTTATACGGCCACCCCTTCTGCACTAGGAAAGTGTCCTTATAAGATGGGTGGCCTTTCCAAGGGGGACTAAATTTTTTGTGAGAAGTATATGTAATGTGCATAGTAAGAAAGCTACATACTTCAAAGCATTTAATATTTTCATTTAATATCTTCATTTGAAAGTAACATTAATTATTAAAAGGTTCTTCTTGTTATAATAATAGACTTATTCCAACTGAATATACATTAATAATACATGTACTCATTTATAAGACGAGTCCAACTGCAAACTACACAGACCCAGATCTGCCGTCACATAATGCACTGGCAGATCTGGGTCTCTGCAGTTTGTTAGGAGTAATCAGTAGAATAAACAACACAGACCCTGATCTGCAGGCGCATTATGCTATGGTAGATTAGGATCTTTGTTGTTTCCAGTTTGACTTGAGAGTATAGATGGTATGCAGTGATGATCTGCTGTATATACTGTCAATGATTGACCAATCATTTGTCACCTCTTGAAAATAGACAGACTTATTTGTTTTAAAGGTCAATTAGTTTAAGTGATAGTTGAAAATTAGATAATGAGTGCATTATATTTTGGTCTTGATATTACATAATTTCATTTCTAATTGTTTTTATGTGTGATCTTAGTAATTATTTATTAAAAATGAAATGTACATATTCATTCAGTGTTTAACTGCATGATGCTGCATCCTTGAATGCCCATTTTCAAGAGAAGCCTCATGTCAAGTCAAAGTGGTCCCTACAAGAATCTCAACTCCTTCATGAAGAAGTCAGTTTACATTGCAGAATGGTGAAATCAGAAACTGAACCAAATGTCAATTCATGTTTAGACTAATTGCTTGCATATTGGTGCTACACAGTCAAGCTTCCTGGTCCAGAAAAATTGATTCAAGTGCATGTTTTGAATTAGAAGAAGACGAAGATAAAATAATCTCCAGTAGCAAGTTGTCTTTTTTAGTCATAAACTTTACATCAGTTAAAGAAAAAATGCCATCTATCTGGTGAAAAAAGCGAACATACCAAATTTGTACCACAGCAGTTGCAACAGTAGTTACAAGGACTACTACAGCTGTTGCTAAAATTATTGTAGGACCCACCTTGTTGGAAACTCAATGTACTGATCACTTTTCATTTGTGTGTCCAGCCATATGTGCATTTATGTGTAAATTTCCACCTCTAGATTAGCCTCATGACCAACTTCTTTGTCTTTTAACTTCAATTAAAAACCACAATATATCAATTTGGTATAATCATCAAAATTTTGCAAGTTTTCATGATGGTCTGTCACTTCTTTCTGTTCTGCCTATTTTATGGGCATGGTCTTCCTATTTTGGGAGCATGATCTCTGAAATTTATGAGAGTTTGCTTTTGGTTCATCATTTGTGATCAATATCTAATTATTGTTGGAGTTGTTTGGTTTTTATCCAATTGATTACAGTTCATATGTTTATGGTATTGACCTTGTTATACTAATTTATTATATGAAACAAGCATCATATATAATAAAATATCAGTATTGCAACAATTCTCCAATCTAACATGATGAAAAAAATCATATCATTTTTTTCAGCTGAATCTGAGGGATCAGAGGAGTTTTCTAAATCAAAAAAGAAAATATGTGGAATCATAGCAGCCATCATCGTCAGTGTCTGCTTGGTAGCCATTGCTTTGGGAATAGGGATCTACTTTGGAGGTAATTTGCTGAGTCCAGTCTTGTACATTTATTTGACAGTTTTTACTTTTCCAGAGGCAAATAAATGTTAGGTTAGTTCTTGCCTGTTAAATTTTTTAATTGTTCTTGCATAAGATCTTAAGAAACTGTCAAATACTATGATAGCTTTTCAATAATTTAATACTGTGAAACCTGTCCCTATGAGCACCTATATGTAAAGGACACATCATACAAAGAATACATGCTAACAATAGACAGTCTTGATAAAAAAGACACCCACACATAAAGGATACATATACAAAAACAGTCCTGCTCATAAAGGACACCTGCATTCAAAAGACACAGTGTTCAAAATATGCAGTAGCAAGTAAAATATTTGTGACCTGTTATATGGTTTAGCCATCTGGTGAAGAATCGAGTAGAAAAATGTTTACTACCAAGAATTTTAAAAAGAAAACTTTAGGTGATGAGGTTCAAATTTTACTGGATAAAAAAATGAACTTTTCCAACACCTTTGTCCTCATGAGAATAAGTGTCAAAATTGCAGACGTCTGCATTAAAATGAAAGTCTGTCTGAAATTCCCTGGAAATTAGCAAGTACAGTCATAATGATGAGATGAGCATGTACTAATGGAAGTAGTGTTATAAGTATCCATTGAAGATTGTGGACATAATTCAGTGTCATTAGCACCCAAAGGTGAATGGCAGACAACTTGCTGCACATAAGTATGCAAGAACAATATAAAGAAACTTTAAGTCATTTTCCTATTGAATTAAAAGGTGGCTAGCAATGATGTGCTACCAGCTTCCTCATGTTTAATTCTATCAATGATTATATCTGTTTTCAAAGGACTCACTGTCCTATTTATAAATGAAATATGCATACAAAAGACATTGTCCTGTTCATAGATAACAACATACAATGGATACTGTCCTGTTCATAAAGGACACCTGCATAGAAAAGATATATTCATCTTCATAAAGGACACCTGTATACAAAGGACATGAGTTAATAAAAGAAAACCCACTTACAAAGGACATTAATTTTCATAACAGACACATGCATACAAAGGATATATGCTAATAAAAGAAAAGCCACTTAAAAGGACATACATTTCCATAATGGACACCTACATACAAAGGACATTACTGCTTATAAAGGACACATTCACACAAAAGACACTACTGCTTATAAAAGATACTGTAAAAAGAACACTTCTACTTTTGAAGGACTGCATTTATATCCCTTCAGTTCCATGTATAATTATTTGAACCTCTATGTCAAAGACACCTGTCAGTAATGGACAACATTGTTTTATTCCTTGAGTATGCTTTACAGACAGTTCATTATATTTAAAATAAAAACACTTAAAATCACTGCATGTTTGATGCCAGTCTTAATGTACAATGTCAATGAAGTGAAGTTGACTGACAAGAACCTATCATGAGAGCCCAGATAAGCATTGGTATTCTACATTATCAATTTTATTTGATATTTACACCAGTAGGAGTAGGCATGAACATTAAGTATATATTGAAAATTTAATAAAAATTGGTTGAAATCATGAGCTTATGCCCATTTCAATGTTATGTTATATAGTGCCAATTGGCAATGTCACAGATGTTCTGTATGATATTGTATGCCCATTTGAATGTTATGTTATATAGTGCCAATTGGCAATGTGACAGATGTTCTGTATGATATTGTATGCCCATTTGAATGTTATGTTATAAAGTGCCAATTGGCAATGTGACAGATGTTCTGTATGATATTGTATGCCCATTTGAATGTCTCTTTATATAGTGCCAGTTGGCAAGGTGACAGATTTTCTGTATGACATTGTATGCCCATTTGAATGTCTCTTTACATAGTGCCAGTTGGCAAGGTGACAGATTTTCTGTATGACATTGTATACCCATTTGAATGTCTCTTTATATAGTGCCAGTTGGCAATGTGACAGATGTTCTGTATGATATTGTATGCCCATTTGAATGTCTCTTTATATAGTGCCAGTTGGCAAGGTGACAGATGTTCTGTGTGATTTTGTATGTCCATTTGAATGTCTCTTTATATAGTGCCAGTTGGCAAGGTGACATATATTCTGTATGTCTGGCAAGCTTACCATTGTGGCTGTGATCAGATAATGCCTAATGCCATTTCTAGCAGTAGTTTGTCAGATGATCATTGGTGTCTGTACCTGCTTGACGTACATTTGGTGATACGTTAATTCTGGTAGTAGTAT
Source organism: Megalonaias nervosa (assembly GCA_016617855.1). Classification (NCBI taxonomy): domain Eukaryota; kingdom Metazoa; phylum Mollusca; class Bivalvia; order Unionida; family Unionidae; genus Megalonaias; species Megalonaias nervosa. The sequence goes on along the minus strand of JAECUM010036737.1, from coordinate 14,300 downwards.
TTGACAAATGTTCATTGGTGACTGTACATGCTTGACTTACATTTGGTGATATGTTAATTCTGGTAGTAGTATTTGTCAGATGTTCATTGGTGTCTGTACCTGCTTGACTTACATTTGGTGATATGTTAATTCATATTGGATTGCATTATTTTCTAATGACTAATCTGCATAGACTATTATTTTAAAAATGTCACTGCAACTGCATTTATTGTACATTTGTCCTTGGGGTATCACAATATCTCCAATGCTTTCAACAAGGCAGGGGCATTTATTCAAGGAAAGTAAATTACATACATGGTTTAGAGTTTGTCAATATTTTTAAAAGTGCAGTAGTGCTGTCAATTTTTGAACTTGCTGCATTGTCAACATACGCAAGATTAATTGAAAACTCAGTCTACTTTATTCATTCTAACTTGACTGGTTACAAGTTCAAATTGTATGTTATCAGTTTGACAGTACAAGAAATGAATTTCTAAGAATTGCTCTGTTGATCTTTCATAAATGTTCACTATATATATATATATATATAAATGTTCATATATATATATATATATATATATAGATGCTGATATTATATGTTTAAAACTGTACTAATTTGTATTTCAAATGCCTTTAGTTGTAGAGCCATCTCGGAGGACTAGTCCAGACACAAAGGTTCAGTGTAAGTTCAAACTGAGTCATACATAGTACCTTAGTCAAGAATGCAAGAATGAATGTTTAATTAGAAGTGCAGTGCTTATATTTTATCCTTTTTGTTTTTTAAACCATAAAATTTGTGATTTTGTTAAAGAATTTTTTCCGCATTACAATTTTGTTTCTTTCTATGTAGTCTGAATGCTGTGTGAATCAGTCATTGTCTTACTTTTTGGAGACTATTTTCCATTGTTACAAGACAGCATTTTGGCATTTAAAAGTGTGGTACACTCCTTGAAAACAATGGACAGTGTTCAATTGTTTTGTCTTCAGTACATACTGTAATAAAGCATATCAGATCATTCGTCTGTCATTCAACTTAATGACAGATATTTTACATCTATGAAAATGACTTTTACTCCAGGAGATGTTTTAAAACAAGTTGTACATCCCACTTTCATTTTTAATTGTAATTTTAATGGACAGCAGTACTATTGTACGCTACAATTTGAGGTTGTTCTTAGAACAAACAGGAAGACAGAATGAACAGAGAGGGAAAAGTCATTAAACTTAAAAAAATCAAAATTTTTTATTTTTTTCTCTAAATGATGTTGAGTTAAAACATTTTTCAAATAATAATAATGATATCAATGATAGTAATAATAATAAAAATATGTATAATGAATAATTTATGTCTGTATCTCTTTAGCGGTGACCTTCGTAGGAAGCCTTACACTCAACAGAACATTTACACCAGAATTAAATGATTCCAACAGTACGGAGTACAAGCAATTAGCAGAAAATGTGACCATGGAGGTGGGTAGTGCATGGATTTGGAATTTGAAGTGGTGGAAGGTCTTCAGAGTTTCAGCAGGAATTATATTTTATGTTGTTTGACTGATATTATTTCACTTGTGTGTTTCCTCTAAAGGTGAAGACAGATTAAGTGGTAATCTATTCACCTGACAGTTTTAGTAGTAATCTAGTCACCTGACAGTTTTAGTGGTAATGCAGTCACCTGACAGTTTTAGTGGTAATCTAGTCACCTGACAATTTTAATGGTAATCTAGTCACCTGACAGTATTAGTGGTAATCTAGTCACCTGACAGTTTTAGGGGTTATCCAGTTTCCTGACAGTATTAGCAGTTATCTAGTCACCTGAGAGTTTAGCAGTAATCTAGTCACTTGACATTTTTAGTGGTAATCCAGTCACCTGACAGCTTTGGTGGTAATCTAGTCACCTGACAGTTTTAGTGGCAATCCAATCTCCTCGCAGTTTTAGTAGTAATCCAGTCACCTGGGAGTTTTAGTGGTAATCCAGTCACATGAGAGTTTTAGTGGTAATCCAGACTCCTGAGAGCTGAATGGTAATCCAGTCACATGAGAGTTTTAGTGGTAATGTAGTCATCTTAGCATTTTAGTGGTAATCCAGTCAGATGACAATTGTAGTGGTAATCCAGTTTTCTGACAGTTTTAGTGGTAATCATCACCTGACAGTTTAGCAGTAATCTAGTGACCTGATAGTTTAGTGGTAATCTAGTTACCTGACAGTTTTAGTGGTAATCTAGTCACCTGACAGTTTTAATGGTAATCCAGTCACCTGAAAGTTTTAGTGGTAATCTAGTCTCCTGACAGTTTTAGTGGTAATCGAGTTTCCTGACAGTTTTAGTGGTAATCCATTCATCTGACAGTTTTAGACATAATCCAGTATCCTGAGAGATTTAGTGGTAATCCAGTCACATGAGAGTTTTTGTGGTAATCCAGTCACATGAGAATTTTAGTGGTAATCCAGTCACCTGAGAGTTTTAGTGGTAATCCAGTCATCTAAGAGTGTTTTAGTGGTAATCAAGTCACTTGACAGTTTTAGTGGTAATCCAGTTTCCTGACAGTTTTAGTGGTAATCGTCACCTGGGAGTTTTAGTGGTAATCCATTCATCTGATAGTTTTAGTGGTAATCCAGTCTCCTGACAGCTTTAGTAGTAATCTAATCACCTAACTTTAATGGTGATCCAGTCACCTTTAAGTACTGAAGCTCAAGTTAAAATCTAATACTTTTCAGCATGAAAATTTCAACATGATTCAATGTGTTTTAAGACTATGTCATGTCTTGTTGCATGTTTATTTTGATTTTACCCTTTCTTAGTATAAATTGGTAAATTCTTAAAAAGCTAACATACACACAAGCAAAACCTGTTCCTCTCATTTCCTTAGAAATGTAGCCAAATAATCCTGCTCTAAATTACTGTCATATTCAGTTCATGTGAAGCAGTAAATATATCATACATGTAGTTCTACCAATGTAGGTCAGATGTACTGTTTTAAAGGCTGTCTGCCACACATACTATTTTATAGTTGAAATCTGCTGTTTTAAAAATTAAGAGATTTAATAAAAAGTTTGAAAAAAAACTAGTCATTTGACAAATTCCATCCACATATCACACAAACAGTTATAACCACTCTACTGGGGTCCAGAACTGTTCCACCATGCTGAGTGCTTATTAATCGGATTAAGAATTGTTACACAGCGTCTTTAAATTGATTATCTTATTCTTGTAATTTGAGGTTAAGGCCGAAGGCAGGATATTATTGAAATGTTATAAGTAATGAGGAAATCAAAGGCAGCTCATAATGGCTTGTGATTCGTTAATTCAAAAATAGCAAACTTTTGGCAGAGGTGAGATTAAAAGGAAAGAGCAGTCATTGAGAGAGAGAGACACATTAGTAGCTAAATTTCACATAAATTCAAATGGATAGAACCTATTATTGTAAAGTATTTAATTTTTGTAAATCATGGCATCCATATTATAGCCCAATTTTCCAAACAGTGTAATAAAATAGGAAAACTAACATTTTAAACTAATAATGATAATATTATTGTTATTTCTTAAGTTTTCAGATATATATATATATATATATATATATATATATATATATATATATTATGACTTTTATTGCTAGATTGATGTTGCTATATTTTGCATGATTCAATCAGTTTGAAACTGATAGAGTTCAAGTTTACTCCCAGATTTACAGGTGCAAGATGCTTTGCTCAGTATACACGTGTAAATGACTTGGAAATACTGGTAACCCAAAATTATCAAAAAGACATTTAACTTGGTGTAATTGGTACAAATTTTGTGGGGAAGAATTAAATTATAGTAACATGTAATTGATACAGCAAAATAATATGTCAATATATGATAGGCAGTTTCCTGTGAAGACATATACATATGCATATATTTTCCCTCCTTGCAAAAGGTGCATGCAGCTTCAGAAGAAATATATTTTAATTTGAAATCCAATGATTTTGTGGTCCAAAAAACAACTTTCCTGCCAAACACAAGCTTGATAAAACATATACTATATTCCTAACAATGTAGACCTTCATCTCTCTCCCCTTTTCACCCTTTTCAAATATTTTAAACTTGTTATGCAATTATTAATGATAAACCTAGCTCAATTTTTTTGTTTTAAAACAATGTTTTAAAAAATGTTTAACATATACCTAGTGAGGGTAAGTGATACAACAGCTTATTCAGTATTCAGAACAAAGGAGAGCCAGGTCACATACATGACATATTTACATGAGCCATTGCCTTCTCCACTTGTCTTGATCCCTCCCTCCTTGAGAAAACAAACAAGTCCACACTCTACACTGGCTGTGCTGGATCTAAATGGCAAGAACATGACTGGGAAATGTGCATGTTAGGTATCTGGCAAACTTGGCTGACAGGGTATGCAAGTTTAAAGATGAAGTAGTGGTGGAAAATTTACGTATAAAGCAACATCCTAAATTGATGGTAATGGCTTTGCAGTATTTGAGGCTTTATTGCCATGCTTATGTATGTGTATATATATATATATATATATATATATATATATATATATATATATATATATATATATATATATATATATATATTTAATTTGGTTATCCAAACTCTAGATTATTGAACCATTCTCAAACCTCATGACAAGTAGTTTTGTTTGTATAATGACTTGTTTTACTTGGTAATGATATGTTTTACTTGCTAATGTCAAGTTTGACTGGGTAATGATATGTTCTATGTGATAATGACATACTCTACTGGCTACTGAATAAATGACATGTTCCACTGGATAAGGATGTGTTCTACTGGAGAAATGACATGTTCCACTGGATAAGGATGTGTTCTACTGAAAGAAATGACATGTTCCTATGGATAATGATGTGTTCTACTGGAAGAAATGACATGTTCTACTGGATCATGAAGTTGTTTTGCTATATAATGATGTGGTACTGGATCATATTAGTTACACTGTCCTTTGACAGGGTGTATGAGATTTTACATCTCAGGAAATATGAAAGGGGGTACAATCCTGTACACCCTGTAAAAAAAACAACTGTGTAATGAATTAATTACTGCTTAGATTTGTTTATCTAGACTCTGAATTACTGAACTTGTTTTCATATCACATGACTAATATGTTCCGATAATGTCATGTTTTACTGGGTAATGAAATGTTCTACTGGGTAATGACATGTTCTACTGGAGAAATGAGATATTCTGCTGAATAATATGTTCTTCTGGATAATGATATGTCCTGCTGAATAATGACTTATTCTACTGGATAGTGACAAGTTCTGGTGAATAATGACTTTCTTCTGGATAATGACATGTTCTTCTGAATAATGACTTATTCTACTGGATAGTGACATGTTCTGGTGAATAATGACTTTCCACTGGATAATGACATGTTCTTCTGGGTAAAATTATACATTCTACTGGATCATGACTTATTCTACCAGATAATGACATGTTCTACCAGATAATGACATGTCCTACTAGATGATGACATATTCTACTAAATAATGGCTTATTCAACTGGGTAATAAATTTTACTGGACAATAACATGGTCTACTTAATTAGGATATGTTTTCAGGATAATGACTTATTCTGCTGGACTTGTTCACTTGATAGTGACTTGTTCCACTAAATAATAACTTGAGTACTGGTTAGTGACTTGTTCTACTAAATAATAACTTGAGTACTGGTTAGTGACTTGTTCCACTAAATAATAACTTGAGTACTGGTTAGTGACTTGTTCTACTAAATAATAACTTGAGTACTGGTTAGTGACTTGTTCTACTAAATAATAACTTGAGAACTGGTTAGTGACTTGTTCCACTAAATAATAACTTGAGTACTGGTTAGTGACTTGTTCTACTAAATAATAACCTGAGTACTGAATAGTGACTTTTCCTTCTGGAAAATATTCAACAGTATACAGTCTTATCTTGTTTATTTGACTTCTGTTTATCTGCAAATCACTTTTTGTGACACCATAAATGGTAACAAATTTCCTAAAAAGTCATTTTATAAGTGACCTTGAGGTTAGTTGTAACAATTTGTGTTGCATCAGCGAGATTAAATAAAGCTTAGAATATTTCATCACAAACATTAGAAAATATAGGTCCAGTAATGATTATTTAATGAAGTTGACACTCTCATTATTGCATCACAAATATATCCCATTGTCTATGGCAAAACAAGCCATTTTTTGAAGATCAATGTTTAAATACCTTCTCTGTAAATTCAAACAGGTGGACAACGCATACAGGTCCAGTTCACTACGGGATGTGTATGGATACAGCAATGTCACAGGATTCAGGTATCTTCACTTGCATGCTTGCACGCACACACACACACACACACACACACACACACACACACACACACACACACACACACACACACACACACACACACACACACACACACACACACAGAGGGAATCTTTTCTGTCCAAATTTATGTGCTGTTTTGTTGATAGTGATCTATCCACAGTGACCAGGGTCTGACTCCTATTCACAGGCAACATAGACTGTACCCACTACCAAGTCCAGTGCACAAATCTATAATGTAGCCAGTACGCTGGAAGATATGCCCCATGCCAATGGAAGCAATATACAGAGTGTGTCCAAATATCCATCACAATCTGTCACATATACAGACAAAGTGGAACCTCAAGCACCAAAGAACAATATATTTACAATAGGCAGCTCCATTTAGTAAAAATCAGAGGATTGAAAAAGAATGTCAAAAAAATGTGCAGTATCAGGTGCCACTGTAGGTACAACACATGCCAAGATTAAGTTGTACAGTGCTACAGTACAAACAACACATGCCAAGATTAAGTTGTACAGTGCTACAGTACAAACAACAATGCCAAGATTAAGTTGTACAGTGCTACAGTACAAACAACACATGCCAAGATTAAGTTGTACAGTGCTACAGTACAAACAACACATGCCAAGATTAAGTTGTACAGTGCTACAGTACAAACAACACATGCCAGGATTAAGTTGTACAGTGCTACAGTACAAACAACACATGCCAAGATTAAGTTGTACAGTGCTACAGTACAAACAATACATGCCAAGATTAAGTTGTACAGTGCTACAGTACAAACAACACATGCCAAGATTAAGTTGTACAGTGCTACAGTACAAACAACACATGCCAAGATTAAGTTGTACAGTGCTACAGTACAAACAATACATGCCAAGATTAAGTTATACAATCCACTGTACAAGAAATACATGCTGAGATTAAGCTGTACAATGCCACTGTACAAATAATATATGCTGAGATTAATCTATATAACCTTAGATGCTTTTCCACCATTGTCATATATGTTGGAGGAAATAATGTAGCACAAAGAGATCATGATTTGGAAATGACCAAAATAGTACATGATCAAATTCTGCAACATATTTAATTTTTAAAAATCCTAACTGTGAAATAGTTCTTTGTGAACTGGCTCCACGTGAAGAATGATGTTTGGGATACAAATGAATCCATCAGAAGACTAACACAACAATGGAACTGAAAACTGGTCTACACCTACCAGGATTTTGTTACTGAAGATGGCTGTAGAGACAAGAGACCTAATTCATCTTTCATATGAAGATTCTAGAAAGACTTGTCAAAAACATAAATGAAAAAGTCATCAGAATTGAGAAAAATTAAAGTGATATCACATTCAGAAGAATTAAAACGAAACTCAAAACAAAGTCAAAACTTTGTGAACTAGAGTTAAAAGTTCCAATATTATGGACATTTAAGGACAAATCATAGATGTAATCTGTGTGGTGAAATAAACCATACTGTCACTGATTGTAGGAATTTAGATGCTGTATATGTTCTGAGATAGGTTACAAATCCAAAGTGGGGGCCCCGAGTGGCCGAGTGGTCTAAAGCGCTGACCGTTACGGATCACTGCCATCTCACCTCTGTCTGCGTGAGTTCGAGTCCAGGCTCAGCTAACGTGGGTACGTGAGAAAGCCTGCCAGTAGCTTCTCGTGGGTCGGTGGTTCTTCCCGGGATTTTCCAGGGTTCTTCCTCCACCATTAATACTGGCCGCCATGTATAGCCTATCTTGTGCTGAAAAATGGCGTTAAACCCTATAACAACAACAACAACAACAACAACAACAAATCCAAAGTTCATCATAACTTTGGTCAGTAGGATACAGGAAATGATGTTGTTGTTGTTGTTTCCGTCAGTGGTGCAAAATAGTCTTGTCCCAGACTCTTTTGTCAACTGATAAATTCCTGTGCTTGATTAGATAAGGGAAAATAAAGTGCACTAAAATAAAGCCTCAGCAAGGACTCTTCCCGGTTAAGTGAGAGTCTCATTGGATGACAGCACAGTATAGTCTTTGTTACTATCTGGCCCATGAGAAGCACATGGACATCTGGCCCATGAGAAGCGCATGGACATATGCCGAAATGAGAAGAATTCTTGTGAAGTTTTAGATTAAGAGATTCAGATTTGTTGCTGTACTGCAGTGATGATTATTTTTATGAACTTATAAAGTATTAGAAACAAATGCCTTTTTATTTAATCAGTATTGTAGGGAACTAAAATATGTATGTAAGTATATCAGTATGTATATATGGACATATGTTCATTAAACTATGACAATAGGCCTGGCTCTGATCGGAAGTTCTAAGATCACACTGTAATAAAGTGTAATGCAGTTTTCAACTGATAGCAAATAAACCCATATTAAGAGAGCATATTTTGATTTTTGTCAATATTTGTTTGATAATTAAAGGTGAAATCTCAAGATGTCCTTTTCAGTTTTTAGCCTGTTGAGACTGAACTTGGATATCATTGTAATTCAAAAATTTCAAGTCCAACTTTTCCATTCAGAAGAAAATTCTACCTCAAAATTTTCATCCCATAACAATACCTAAGTTCAAATTTCCCTTGTTTAAAAAATGTAAAGTCTAAATGTCATAAACTGTTTAAAAGTAAAACATTTTCTTGTTGTCTTTCTAAATGAAGTAAAGAAGAAGCTCACTTTCAGCATGTACATAACCTGTCTCAATGTACCTACTATATCTACCTAAATGACGAGATGATAGATTGCTTAACATACCAAATCACATGATATGATGACCTGTGAACTTCCGACAAACATGCAGTATTTGGCAAAGAAATATGTTTCAGTTTAAGTGATGTGTTTGTTAAAAGTTATTAAAAGTTATTTGTATTGGCACTAAAAATGTAAAATTTCAAAGTTTCATAAATTATACTTCAATAGACGATATTTATATTTGTAGTTCAAGTTTGTATAGTAATAAGCTAAGTGTTTTATTTCAGTAAATAATAAAAATCAATTTTAATAATGCCTGGGAATGTATTCATGTAAAAGGAAATATCCTCCAAAAGATGTTAATGTATTTAGTATATAATCTTTCCTTATTAATTTCATCTGGCTTATGTTTATGCTGCCTTGGAAGTAAATAAATTAAAATTTGTAACACAATCGTTAATATTTACTGTTCAGAAGTATACTGTTGTACACAGTAATTTTAAAGTTCTATTATGTTCATCAGATGGAATTTTGATCAATGAAGTCTGTTGATGTAAACATGTAAATGCATGCTTAATATATCAGATGATAATTATCTGAAACCATTCACTTTGTATTTTTTTATTATTAATTACATCTGTGGATCCCCATCCCTACTGCAGCCCAGTGAGAAAGTAAAGACTCACTCAAGTGTCTGAAAGATTGAGATGATAAATCATTTTTGGGACAAGCCAACATTCAAGTGTAAATTTTCAAACTGTAATATAATGTAGTCTGAGGTTCAGTGCTTCCTATACATGAAAAAATATACATCAAAGCCAGAAAGTTAGGGGGTTCTCGACCCATATTATAGAAATATTAATTTCACATATATTTTTCAATTTCCATTTCTTTTCTTTCTCAAGTAATCGACCAGACATGCTTTTCTACATCCTTTTACTCAAACAAACATGTGTAATTGTCATCGATTGTGTCTATATACAGCTGATTGTACACACGACCACAAGTCTTTATCCATCGAAGTTTCGTCTATATTTTGGGAAAGGAATAAATCTAATTCCTCAATTTAGATGATCTGGATATTGGCTGTCAGAATTACAAGGCTCCCATTGACCATTTTTCACTGTTATCAATCGAGAAATCAACCAATCATTGCACAAATTTTAATTACTTAGCATAATCAATTCATTATTGCCACAAGTAGCTTGTTGGAGGAAAAGAGCAGCTGTAAGCAATGCATTGAGATGTGTATAATTTATGCTTGCTAATTGGTTAATTGATCAGTGTGATCAACAAGTTGTGATAGGTCAATTGTTATGAACATTTTAAATGCCTTTATGCACTGTGATCAAGATTTCCTTGCCATTTGGTGAGTTATTGTGACATCTTTATGTTTTGTCCATTGCATCATGTTTGCTTTTGGTTGGAAGGATTTGTCTTCCTGACGAGTTTGTCAAGGTTTTTGCCTTTACCACCTTTGCGACTAAAGCTTTTGTTTGGCACTGATTAGCCTGGACTATGCTTATATGCCATTAAACCTGTTACATACATACATACTGTTTAGTTGAATGAGAATGTAGATCTTCCACCTTACATCAGAATTCAAAAGTTACATGCAGCATAGAAGCTTCAGACTCTCTCATTGTAAACATAATGATGCAAATCTTGACATTTTGTTGTTATTAAAATTTTTCCTTCCAGTTCTGGCAGCATTGTAGCTCACATTCAGATCCACTTTATAGCAGACAAGTCCAGTGGAACTGCAGTTACTGCGGACTCTATTAATGCTACCTTCAACCAACAGCTGAAGCAGAGCAACTCCAGTTTTGCAAAGGAAATTATACCTGGGTTAATTAATTTAATAGATATTGCAGGTAAATAGCAATTAGTCGATTGTGTAGGCTGGTCTCACATGCTAGAGGATGTGCTTTCTAAATTGGGTTATAAACCACTGCTGCTGAAAAATGGTATCTACATTGCCAAACTTTGCCCATATCTAAAATATATGCTTGGATTTACAAATGAAAAACACCTGTTATCCACATGTAAATAAATACAAGTTCCCATATATGTTCAGTTTCACATGTGTATAGCATGTGTGATGGCAGGTAAATGTTAACTTCACAAATGTTAACAAAAATATTTTGTTTTTGTATGATAAAATGTAAAGAGCAAATTTATATATCTGATAGCTGGCACATATAAATTAAATTTTTGTGTACATGTTTGACATATGACAAATATGTGTTTGATAATGTATGGTAATTTTGCCTATGTCTTTGGGAGTAGACTTTCTAATCTCTACAGGGTCTTGAATGTAGAATAGGTCCATGTGGCCACCTGCATGTTGTAAGAGACATAGAGGTGATCTGCTTGTCATGAGGTGCATCCTGCAATGATGCTCTACCCCACTTGGTTGTAGATATTTTAGAAGAGTGTGAATTATATAAACGGTCCATTTGACCTAGCTATTTGAAGGATTTTACCCCTTTTTTGCCATTATCATTGTTCTGTGTACCTTTTTGGGAGATTTTGCAACATTACCATATGAACTCACTTAAAAGTCAAGTCAAACAGCAAACAACAGCTATCCTGATCCGCCATAGCATAATGTGTCTGCAGATCAGGTTTGATGTTAGTTGTTCCATTGGTTACTCCTAACAAACTGTGTAGATCCAGATCTGCCAGTGCATTTTACAATGGTGGATTGGGGTCTGTGCAGTTTGCAGTTGGACTCATCTTATAAGCAAATAAATATAGTAGGTTTTTTCTCATGATTCATGGTGCAGATTTCCTTTTGGTCAGAATGTTTTGTCTCTTTTGGGATGTCGATATGGCTTTTTCCATTGGTATTTTTACTATTTAGCATTTGCTTGGTGAGTGATAACCAGGATTGTGCTGATATGCTGTTAAACCAATATATACTTACATACATACACTTGAAGATGGGTTGTAATTTGGTATTAAAATCTTGATAATTTACATGGAGGGATGAGTGGCAGTAGATCAGTGTGGTGCAGTGGTGTGATTTGCCTGTGATGGATTTAGATTTTTGGGGAGTTTCTATTAGAGTTCAGAAAGCACAATGTACCAGTGTGAATAGTAGCACTGGCTCCCAGAGTGGTTAATTTTTTACATACACACACTGTACCAGTGTGAGTAGTAGCACAGGCTCTCAGAGTAGTTAATATTTGATATATACTGAAGGAAATAATCAATATGAAAAATCCTGGAAATTGCTTGCTTCTGTTTTCATTGTGAATATGATACTGAAAGCAAAATATTAAGTAAGGGTTTAATAATTGAGTGCACAGAAAGTTTCATGATTCGGGGACGGCTTCTTCATGAATGCATGCCAACAGTACTACAAGGCATATTGCTTACAATGAAGATCTTACATTATTTTAACATGTAAAATGTTTTGATCAGTTTAACCCATTTTGTGCAATGTTGAATAATTGACATGGGTTTTACCACAGTTCAGCCAATAAAAAGTAGTTTTAGGATTGGAGGTCTGATCTCATAACAGGGTCTGTGCCAAAGGGCTTATTTTTGACAAGGTTGAAATTCAGCAGGGTTTAAGAAGGTAAAATAGCCATAAATGCTGTACATGGACTGACTTGTAAAATGGGACATCTCATGGGGAGACATGATAGCCCTTACCTGAATATGCCTTTCTGTGCTATTTTTATAGACCCTAGGGAACTTAGCTCATGGTCTGAAATATTTGATTTGTGAGTCTTTATGAATATTTCCTAGAAATCAGTATTTAAATAATCAGAACAGTATTTTCAATAATGCATGTGTCTTGTTTGTTGTCATAAAGTCATCTCTGGACATTGCTGATATCACACTCAGTCATTTGTTTGGATGAAAGTTTCTTTTGACAGTGAACTCATACACATCATCAACTTTATCATCTCTACATTCAAATGGACCAAACAGTTTGCTTAGTTCATCCACAGACAAATCTAATAAAAGCTCTGGCATCTGCCACATGAGTGCACATTGCTTGTTTACAAGAAAAAATATATTTCTAACACATAATACTATTATTAGACATTTGTCATGCAGTATGAAGCAGTGCAGTATGGAAAAATATTGCATGATTCTGACAATGTAAAAGTTAATGGAGAAATAAATGTGCATACAACAAATTGATGATTTTGGTTGTAAATGGCAGGTGCGCGCAAATAGCAGATGTTGCTCAGATCAGATTTTACCATACTCTGATTATTATAATATTAGTTTCAGAGGTGTAATTTTCTAATAAATTGGATAATATGTTAACAAATAATGAATAGAGGGATGATGGTTTAATTCATCAAGTAGTAATAGTTCAACCCAAGGGAATTTTCATTAATTCCTGCTGTTTCTCATCTCATCACAATCAGCATATCAACTTCAAATATCTAATTTACCCAAAAATATGAAATAACTTCATGCATCATTATGTACTCATTATTGACCAGTGATAGTGGCACAATTTTTGGCAACTTTTTGAAATGTTTAACTAATAGCAATAGTTCCAAAAGAAGCCAAAGTTAAATTATCATATAATCCCAGGAGTTTCATTTTATTACCTACATTTTATGACACAATCTACCTTTATTTCAGCTTCAACAACTCCTGAAGTGACAACAAGAGCACCAACAACTGCTGCACCCACAACTCAGGCTTCAACAACTGCACTAACTACCAAGGCTCCAACAACTGCTGCACCAACAACCAGTGCTCCAGCAACTGTTGCACCCTCAACCCAGGCTTCAACAACTGCTGCATCCATAACTCAGGCTTCAACAACTACAACAACAACCAAGGCCCCAACAACTGCAGCACCAACAACCAGTGCTCCAGCAACTGCTGCTCCCACAACCCAGACTACAACAACTGCATCAACAACCAAGGATTCAACTACTGCTTCACCAACAACCAGTGCTCCATCAACCCTTGCACCTACAACCCAGGCTTCAACAACTGCTGCTCCCATGACCCAGGCTTCAACAACTACAGCATCCACAACCCAGGCTTCAACAGCTGCATCAACAACCAAGGCTTCAACAACCATTACATCTACAACAACCCAGGCTTCAACAGCTGCATCAACAACCAAGGCTCTAACAACTGCTGCTCCCACGACTCAGGCTTCAACAACTACAGCATCCACAACCCAGGCTTCAACAGCTGCATCAACAACCAAGGCTCTAACAACTGCTGCTCCCACGACTCAGGCTTCAACAACTACAGCATCCACAACCCAGGCTTCAACAGCTGCATCAACAACCAAGGCTCTAACAAC
>JAECUM010036736.1:0-18462 GCA_016617855.1 Megalonaias nervosa | reverse complement strand
AACACACACACACACACACACACACACACACACACACACACACACACACACACACGTGTGTGTGTGTGTGTGTGTGTGTGTGTGTGTGTGTGTGAGAGAGAGAGAGAGAGAGAGAGAGAATTGTAACAAAAATTATGATAATTTTTTTGCATCTGCATAATTCAAAAACCTACCAAATCATTTAAGCAGCGACAAGGCTGATGACTTGATCTTTAAATGTTGTGAATAGTAGTCTTCTAAAGAATAGAGTCGGACGAAATTAGATCACTATACAAATGCTTCATCATTGAAAATGCGTCTAAATGGGATGAATTTTAAATTATCGCCACGCGTAAAATATAAGTGAATATGATTTTTTTTTGTTAGCTGTAAATAGACCTTTAATCGATAAAGGCATACACTCACATCAGTCACGGTTTTACAGCCGTGAGCTAAATGTCTGACATCTGTTTTGCAGGTGGGACGAAAGAAAGTAATACTTATTTTACTTCATGAAGAGACGTACCCGGGTTTATCCAATTGTCACACATTGGATTAGATAATTTTCAGGCGTAATGGAATTAACTCATATAAAGCATCAGAAATGTACACATTTAATGCAAGCAGATGGATACCTTGCAATAAAAGATTTTCGATCTAATGGAATGTGCGGACATATTAGAACACAGAGTTACAGATATCATTGATTTCACAGACATGCTGAAGCAAAAAGTTGTTGACATAATGAAACATGTACAATTACTAAAAAAGGTGTGGACACAGTATTGCTGAAACACGGAAACTGTTGAATTATTGGAAACAGATGATGCGGACACAACGGAATTTTGCGAGAACATACAAAAGGTGTTTGCGGACATCATGGAACGTGCAGATGTACTTGAATAAAACTGCTGAGTATTTAATCGAACGTGCCGACATATTACAGCAAACGTTGAAGATATAGTGAAGCATGCTAGCATACTGAAAAAACAAGTTTGTGGACGTATTGGAATGTGCGGACATATTGGAACCAACAGCCTCGGACATAACAGAACTTGAAAAAATATATATCGAGACCAAAAGTTCCGGACATAAAGGAATAATGAAACATAGCGGAACCTTAAGATATATTGGAATATACAGTTATGGATATAATGGAACTAACGGGCATATTGAGCGAAAGGTTGGGGTCCCAATGAAACATGTAGGGATACTAAAACAAAACGGACATGTTGGAACAAACAGATACAGATACAAGGAAACTTGCAGGCATAAAGGAGAAAAGGCTGCGGACATAATAGAACGTGTGGAGATATTAAGGAAACATACGCAACTATAATCAAACACGCGGTTATCTAGCAGCAAACGTATGCGGATATAATGGAGCCTGGAGACATATTGGCACCAAAATTTACGAATTTAATGACACTCGCGGAAATATTGACACAAACAGTTGCGGACATAAAGGAATATGCTGACATATCGGAACAAAGTTTGTAAACATAAAGAAACATGAAGATATATTGGAAGAACACTCGCGGATATATAGAACTAGTACATCGAAACGTGAAATTGCGAACACAACTGCACACGTGAGCATATTGAAACAAACGTTGTGGACGAACTGGAAAACAGATGTAGATGTAATGGAACATGGGGACATATAGAAACAACATGTTACGGACATGACGGATCATGCGGACATATTAAGAGAAAAATTTCGAACATATCGGAATATGTGAGGATAGAGTGACCAAAACAATTGCGAAAATCATGAAATTCTCAGACGTACAGCAGCAAGCGTTTATGAATATAAGAAGGATGCAGACATATTGGAATAAACAGTTGCTGACATAACTGAATTGACGGAGAACTGGGACAAAAGATTCCGAGCCTAATGTACCGTCCTGACATATTGGAACAAGTAAGAGCGGATGTAATGAAACGCACAGACACGTAGGAGTAAGAGTTTGCTGAGATAACGGAACACGCGGACATTTTAGGAGCTAATGGTGCAGCCATATTGGAACAAAGGTTGCGGGAATGCAATGTAACGTTCGAAAATATTAGAACACAAAGTGCGAAAGTAATATAAAGGTCACATATATTGGAAGATATTGTGATATTTACTAATGAGTCACGCATTAAATTTTCCGGTATCGTGTAATGTCTACCGATCTAACAGATACTGACAAATTGGATATTGACTATATTCATATAAACGTATTTGATTACCACATCGTTTTAACTCAGACACTGCCAATATTTTATTATCTGTGATTATGTGTATTCCGTCCTATAAATTATACCAACAGTGCCATACGATTACTGCGGCAGTTTTAAGTATCGCTTTCACTGCAGTCAGAACGTGATCGGACAAATTACCAGCTAAGCCGACGCAGACTCAAACAACATAACCGCACTTCTCCTTCTCCACTCCCCTTGCCCTCCCCCTCCCCCTTCCCGTGATCATCACATCATGAACAGTAAACTTTAGTATCGAGAGCTTTACAACTAACATGCATTTTTTTAAAAGACAAAAACTGGCGAATGACAAAAACTTAAACTAATAAACTCACCTGATAGCAATCTGAAGAAAAAGGACGACGACACAACCTTTTCCTATCGCATTCATCTCTGGACTCTTAAGTGTAGTGTACTGAAAAGAGGAGTCAACAACTTGCTTTATATACGGTAATTTTGTTTTGATTCTGAAATGACGTGATCGATCAATAACTTATTACGCATCAACCAAATGCTGTTTGTGAAATGGCAACAACTAGTTATTCTAATACCAAATACAGAACACTCGATATCGGACGGTTGAGTAATTTACTATACCGTAAGTTGAAGACGTAAATAGGTAAGTTCGTCATTTCGATGCGCAATGAGAACAAAATAATCTCTCTCAATGTTAAAAACATATGATACGAGTAGCTATTATTAACCAATGCAGGTTAAGCTGGAATTTACCTTTGCAAGAAAATAAAAAACAGTTTCCTTTATTATAAGATTACAAGTCTGGTAGAGTTGATATTGTAATCGATGTTTAAAAATGTTTTAGCACCAGCTACAGCAACTTCTAAAATAAACCTAAAAAGAATATCAAGCTAGGATGTCTTGGACCTATATGGCCACAAGTCTTTTTTTTAAAAAAAGATTAAAGATTATAGTGTACTTGACAAATGGTCGCAACCGGATTAAATCCGCTGCGCATTCTCCAACATGTCGAGAAGACGATTCATATTAACAGGTAACCAATTGCCTCACCTTGTAGACTCGCTATATCATAAGGACAAATGTGATAATTTCATTCAAACAAATATGCACCCGTCACCTAGCTGTCAATGGAGTTTTTATATAACGTCACAGTTAAGAAAATGCAAAAGAGGAATCTGTTTCAACAGATAATCGTGTTTTCGGTGATATTTTAATAATCCAAAAGCGTGCTTATAGCGAGATACGAACATCTTTCCATATTACTATTCTGATTCTAACATGAAATCTAAAACATATGGCTTCTTTACTCCATTTGCACTATATTAAATCAGTAACAGCACGCTAGCCGAAGACAAAATTGAACGTGCGGACGTATTGGCAAAATTTGCGGTCATTTGGTAACTTGCTGGAAGGATGGCTTATGACATAATGTAATATGCAAACAAATTGAAACGAAAGGTTGCAGACATGTTGGCACAAAGGGTCATATTTAAATGAAATGTTACTGGACATAAATCTGAGCGTGTAAGGGGAAACATATTCAAAACATAATAGAACGTGCGGACGTAACTAGAACTAGATTGCTAACAGAATTTGAAGTGCGTACACATCAGTTTGCGGACATGCTGAAACGAAAGATTGCGAACATAATTGGAGGATAGATCTATTAAAAGAAAGCTTGCTGATGCAATGGGACGTGTAGATACATTGAAGCGAAAGACTACGGGCATAATGGACCTTAGTGTCAACAGCAGACATAATGAAACAAAACGGTACGGTCATATTGAACGATTGCTGAAACAAAAATGGTGCAGACACAAAGGAATTTCCAGGTATAGGCGAACAAAATATTGTGACACCATCAGTTGGGGACTACAAAAATTCCAAGACATACTGAAACAAAGGTTAGGAACATAACGGAAAGTGGGAATCAGTTGGAATAAGGAATTACTGGTATAAGGGAAGATTTAGAATTATTAAAGTATAATGTTGCGGACAGATACAATGAAACGTGCGGACATACAGAAGCTTGCTGGCATCGAAACAGATGCAAATACAACGGCTTGCACACATATAGTATCAAAACGTTTGCTAGCATAATGATTCATGTGGACGTAATGCAGCGTTTGTATATATTTAAGATAACAGTTGTAACTCTCATGGAACTCACAAAAGTCTAGCAGCAGAAGTTGCGGATATAATGGAGTCTGCTGACAACGTAAACGCGGACATATTGGCACAAACAGCTGCAAACATAAATGAATGTGAGGACATAAAAAGAAAAGTTGAGAAAATAAATAGACATGCAAATATATTGGAAGAAACAATATAGTAGAACTGGTAGAGGTTGTGGACATTATGAAAAAACAAATTGTTGCTGAAAAGTGGAACATACATACATACTTGAACAAACAAACGTAGATATTATGGACCTTAGGGATATATAATAACAACAGGTTGCGGACATGAGAGTTTGAAGAGATAATAGAACAATAAGGACAAAGAAATAAGAGGATGAAGAACAATGACGACAAAGAACAATGAGGATGAAGAACAATGAGGACTATGAACAATGAGGATGAAGTTGTAGACATATTAGACGAAAATTTGTAGACGTAGTTGAAGGTACAGTCAAAGTGAGACTCGACTGTTTCATGTTTACAAATAAAGGTCAATACACACGCAAACAGTGTCTTTCAGAGCGGATGCGATTTGAAAAGTTTGAACCTTGCTGAAAAAGATGATAATAAGACATAGGAAGGAAGTGCAGTATGGTTTTCCTGTGCGTAAATCATGATTTACCACAGTACTCAAGCTTAGACACAGAACTGCCGTCGCAGAAGACGTTATCTGCGTTGGATATTTCCAAGTGCGATATGAGCACTACATTGGCAAATACGGCTATTTTTATATTATGAAAAGGAGGACTTCCTCTAGCAAATACGGCTATTTTTATATATATGAAAAGGAGGACTTCCACTCGAAATAAAATTAAAATTACTATATGAGCTGCAATAACAATCATAAATGTTATTCGTACCAAACATACTAACGCGCTTCACCTGTAAGTATTTATTTGTCGATCCGCCTTTTGTAAGTTATTATTTTTACCTATCTATCTAGTATAATACGAGTTAAAACCTAATCAACCTCAAAGAAAGTGCCAGTTTACATAAATCTTCGACAATGTTCTGCATTAAAACATTTTGTTCGCTACGCAGAGAAATGAAGTTCGCATGTACAGTAAATTAAATTTTTCATGTAGGAAAGATGCAACCAAAATGCAAAAACTTGCAAAGAAATTCTCTCTCTCTCTCTCTCTCTCTCTCTCTCTCTCTCTCGTACACATGTATTACATTTTCCAGTATCGTCTAATGTCTATTGACCTAATAGACACTGACAAATGGGATATAATTAACTATATTCATATTCACACATTTGATTACCGCCTCGTTTCATCTCAGACACTGAAAATATTTTCTTATCTATGATTATGTGCTGGTTTATTCCGTCCCGCAAATTAGACAGTTGAAACAATTATACCTCCTGATTGTGACTGTACAATTGTAATTTTTCAAAGTCATTTAACCTTCTTCTGATACATCGGATATTGATAATACGCACAGATTTGATAAACTAATTTATCTTCCAATAATTATTTATCCTCACAGTGTATTATATTAATTCCATAAAATTATTAGGTTTAAGTATCTCTTTTACTGCGGCCTGAGCGTGATCGGAGAAATTACTAATTAAGTCTACGCAAACTCAAACAAATTAACCGCCATTATCCTTCTCTACGCCCCGTTACAGCGTGATATCACATCATGTACAGTAAACTTTAATATCGGCAGCTTTAAAAATAAAATTTATTTCGTTTAAATATAAACTCGAGAATAACAAGAAGTGATACACTAATAAAATCACCTGATAACAATTTCAAGAATAAGGGCGACGACGACACTTTTTCCTGTTGACTTCATCTTTGGACTCAAAATGTAGTATACGTTAAAGAGGAGTCAACAATTCGCTTGACATGCAATGATTTCGTTTCGATTTTGAAATAACGTGATCGATCAATAACTTACTGAGCATTAACTAAATGCAATCTTGATTAGACGGATGTGAAATGACAACAGCTGTTATTTTTTAATTCCAAATAAAGTGCACTCGAGAGCGAACGGCACTGTACCGCATGTTTAAGACGCACCTTAGGAATTTGTCTCTTTTTGGGGAAGCATTATTAACCAATGACTGTCAAGTCGGGTATTTTCACCTGCAAAAAGATTAAAACAACTCCTTTAACTGGAGGAGTACAAATCGAGAAAGTTGGTAATGTACATGACAACAGGTCTTAGCTGGATGGATCCACGGCACGTTCTCCGATGCGCAAAATGGAGATTTATGTTAAACGGTAAAAACATTGCCACACCTCGTAGACCGTATGTCACCAGGGTAAGGTTGAGCATTTGATTCAAACACAATATGCGTCCTTCAGATGCGTGTCAACTTTGTTCTTGTATTATGTAACGGTTCAGTTATATTGACTTGAAATGAGCCATCTATTTCAATATATAAATATCTGTCCTCAATAGTTTCATTTTAATTGATCCCACAGAGAGCTATCGCGAGATATGCCTCTGTTTGTATCAGTATTCCAACTGTAACATGAAAACTAAAAGAAATAGCTTGCATTATTATATTTTCAGTCTGTTGAATCAGATAATAGCATTCATGCGAAAATATTTCAAAAATGAAAATTTTTTTTTTTTAGTCTATCGAAATAGACATCACGTTTCAACACTTCAACAGTATGTTCTGTCCAAATATATATATAAAGTGTTTCAGTACGACCAATTACCCAAGCCTTGTTAAAGTGTAAAGCCTTGTTAAAGTGTTTCAATATGACCAATTACCCAAGCCTTGTTAAAGTGTTTCAGTATGACCAATTACCCAATTTTTTGATACATATGGTGGAGAAGAAGATTTTCTATTAAAGATTAGGTACGGAGTGACCTACAAATTTTGTTTGGTGGATTAAATATTGATATTTGGTTAAAAGCATCACCACCTCAGAGACCCCATCTCCCTCAAAAAACCACCCTCCAACAAATTTTTATCTCAGAAAATGATGATAATTTGAAACCCAAAGGGGATTCTAGACCAGAACACTCACCCTCTAAATTTTGAGATGAGGTTGGTCAGATGACCCAATGACATTTATTGACAACATGGTTGATGAATAATATTTCTACTATAAATAAAACAGTAAAAATAAAAAATATTTCTAAATCATAATAAAATATTTTTACAAAACATATAATCACAACACAACCCCATGTGAACTTCTAGGTTGCCAAACAACATCCTAGCAAGTTCAGGGGTATTTGAATTAATCCCCATGTGACCCCCTAGGTTTCCAAATGACATCCTAGCAGGATCAGAGGAAATTCGAAATCAGACGAAACAGACAGCACAGTTTTATACATCCCCATGTGACCCCCTAGATTGTAAAGAACATCCTAGCAGGATCAGAGGTTACATATAAACTTATCTTACGGACAGCACAGTTTTATACAACCCCATGTGACCCACCCCCTAGGTTGTCAAAGAACATCCTAGCAGGATCAGAGGTTACATATAAACTTATCTTACGGACAGCACAGTTTTATACAACCCCATGTGACCACCTAGGTTGCCAAAGGACATCCTAGCAGGGTCAGAGGTTACATATAATCTTATCTTACGGACAGCACAGTTTTATACAACCCCATGTAACCCCCTAGGTTGTCAAAGAACATCCTAGCAGGATCAGAGGTTACATATAAACTTAATTCTAACTTATCTCTAAGAACTTATCTTACGGACAGTACAACCCCATGTGACCCCCTAGGTTGTCAAAGAACATCCTAGCAGGATCAGAGGTTACATATAAACTTAATTCTAACTTATCTCTAAGAACTTATCTTACGGACAGCACAGTTACAACCCCATGTGACCCCCTAGGTTGCCAAAGAAGATCCTAGCAGGATCAGAGGTTACATATAAACTTAATTCTAAGAACTTATCTTACAGACAGCACAACCACATGTGACCCCCTAGGTTGTCAAAAACATCCTAGCAGGATCAGAGGTTACATATAAATGGTAAGAAACTGGTGTCACTACTTCAATGTTCTTTCCAGGGTTTTCCCAAGTTCTTGAACTGGATATAACTGGTTTGTGTAAATTTCTATTGACAATTTCGAGGAAACGGGGCGAAAAGATCGACCGTTGCTAAGGATACGAATCAGTAATGAAAACGAGTGGGCTGAATGACTACACAGACGCTGTATATATTTACATTACAAACAGACTCTGCGAGAAATAATCAATATTCTTATGAATGGGTTTTTACTTAAATGACATACCATATATGCTCGGTTACAAGTCGAGGCTAAACTGCAGACAAAAAGATAAAGATCTGCCATAGCATTATGTGCCTGCAGATCAGAGTTCATATTGTTTGTTTTACTGATTTCTCCTAGCAAAACTGAGCAGACTAAGATCTGCTGGTGCATTATACGACAGCATATTTAGGTTTGTGCAGTTGGACATAACTTATAAGCGAGAATCTACAGTAACTATGCTATCTACTAACATTTATGCAAGAGGAATTCCTAGTCATTTCGGTAAATACAGAACTGCCACCAAGGATTTACAACTCTATACATTTCATTAGCCCCCCCCCCAAAAAAAATACGAAACAGTATATGCTATGTTCGATAACTACAAAAGATTTTAAACTTAGCTGAAACAGTATTATCTCCCTTTTAAAAACAGATATAGTATACAGAGTTATATTTCTTGACCAATAAACAATGTTTCAACGGTCGCTATTAAGTACAATGTACTGTCATGATTATACAAATAAAATTTAATTCTACCGGATACTTTTCGACGACATTCAAACAGTTCTTTCATTGCTATCTTACTGAGAAGATACTTACTACCTTTCACAAAAACCTTCGACCTGTCTAAGTCTATGTTGATTTTTGTATACTGTTGTTGACTGATCGGATTATGAAAATTGTCATATTTTAGTGCAAGCTCGTCTCGTAAACTTTCTAGATAATTAAAATATTTGCTATCGTCTGATTTGATAAGGGAGAGTTTGATTCTGTCAAATCTACAAAAACAAATACCTGAAATTTCATCGTTAAATTCAAATGATATTTGCTGGTTATTAACCATTATTTTTTTGATTTTGCTATTAACTCCATCGACTAATGTTAAATTTTCAAACATTATTTCTGATGTTTAGACAATATTACTTGCATAATGTCCACGTGCTAGTGTATTAATTCCGTCCCTGCAATATCTTTTATCATCGAAATTACTTAGTCCCCGTTTTATAATTGTATTCGTTTCAAGTTTATGATGATTTGTTCTGATGACATTTGTTTTGATAAAACTGACATTATTGTTTAGCGCTGTTTTAAAATCGTCTAAAATCGTCAAAATTCATCATCTTTTTCACATATCCTTGAGGAATACCTTTTGCTTTTTTGTAAGTTTATTGTCATCTAATATGACAGCATACATTTTACTCTTTAGTCCAACGAATTCACTAACTGGCATAAACATAAATTCATCTTTCATTTTTCCAATAACTTTCTTATTCGAATTATCTTGAAATCCACTACATGCTGGATAATCTGATAAATCAAATAGATTTTTATTATTGTAAATATCCTGATAGACATTTTCACATTTTATATTATAAACTAGCGAATCTCTATCAGTAATTAGCAACTCTGAATCTGGCCACTGCTTTTTGGTAAAATTATAGTGAAAATCGTACATCAGCCACTTTGATATATCAAGTACAGCTGCACCAACATAAATCGGTTTATTTAACTTTAAATTTGTCTTTCGTCGTTGTATTGCAACAAGATTTTCATTAAATATTTTCATACTAACAAAACCATCATCGTTGACTAATTTATTTCTGCGATTTATGTCATTAACAATTTCTATCGAAATTCTTTTTCGAATATTTTCCATTGTCTTTCCGAACACGGAGTTGTTCATTAACTTGAAAAAGTTTTTCTCAAATTCGGTTTTAGCCACAGCACGACGTTTCGTATTTAAGTGAATATAATTTGCCATCCACCTCGATTGATTAAACTTTAGCACGCGATGGACTTTTCTAAGAATTAGTCCAGCATCTACTGCTTGTTTTAAATTTTTGTAATGCATAACGTAATTTCTTTTATTTAACAAATTTGGAACTAACTTATTAACAATCGAATTTTTTGCTGTTGTCGTTGCTCGTTGTTCAGGTGATAATAAACTATAATTAATCATCATAGACTCTGCACAAAACGGGTAGTCGTTATGTAGATCATGTAACGAACTAGGATAATCTAGATCAACTTCAACAAAGTATGAAATATCGGAAAAATCATTACTAATTTTTCTAGGTAAATCTATTTCTGTTTTTCTAAGAAATTGATCTGGAGTTATCCAATGAAATCCACCGCAGGGCATTGGCTCTGACATCGCATATCCATACAAATTCACACAATCTAGATAAATAATGTAATTTGATGGGAGATTTTTATCATATTTTTTCAGATATTTGTTATTAGCTGCTGCAAATTTTTTTGTTATAACGCTAATTCCACCTCTGATACCTTTTCAATAAAGTTAAACATATCGACATCTGTTAAGAGATCCAGTTCTATCTTACTTGTTTTTAGGAGAGCGTCCCAAGACAATCCTGGAGCAGAATAATATCAACAGGGGTCTAGTCCATAATTGCTGTAGCTTACTTGACGAAAACTCTCAAAAACATCTGCTAGTAATAAAACATCTGTTTTCAAATATAAATCGTGATAATCACCAAATGTTTAACAACTAAATTTATTCCAAATATCTTATGCATATTTATATTCGTCATCTGTGATATTTTCATATTTGAGTTGCGAGTAAAATTTATCTTTATGAGGAAGAGAAGTTTCATCAAATCTGCTCCAATCGTTGAGATACTCGCACGGAAATATACCTTTTTTGTCAAATTGATATAGTTTTCACCAAAGCAACATTTTAGGTTAGCGAAACTACTGCAACCTTTTACAAGCTCATCTAATGATGCTGCCATAAATTGCAGACTGTCAATAAAACGTAATTTACCGAGCGTCACCGACATATACTTTTCAAAATTATTTGGAATACATTTTATTACGTTATTTAATTTTAGTTTAGCTTTAATATTTTCATTACCAACAGCTTCTACAATGATATGACTGTCATAACCACGAATGTTATGTAAAACTACAGGAATAAAATCTGGAGCATGAAATTTTAAATTACAATTGTTATGAGCTGCTCCATGATATTGGCCGGTCAAATGACAATGATCTCGCACCTTATCACGGACTCCGTTGGAGTCTACCAGCAACTTTTCACAAATATGACGATTAACTGCCTCATCAAAATCAAGTTGTTGTTTAGACGTTAATTTCATCGGAGCTGTTTTAAATAATCTGTTAGAAATTTTATTAACTTCGTCTATTAAATTTTTGAATAGCCATACGGCAGGATTTTCACCTCTATATAACTTTATCGGAGTTGAAAATTTATCGTTAGCGCAACAAACTACTTTATAAGCTACTCCGTAAGGAATATGTTGTTGTATTTTTCTAGTACTTGATTTATTTGGATTATTTTCTGCTCCAACCACAGGAACGAGTAGACACTCGAAATCAGCGTAAATAACAAAAGGAATATTTAGTTTATGATCATAATTTTTAAATTTTAATATTTTTTCTTTTTCACCAGGCATAGTTATTCTTTGAACGTTGACACAGTATTTGAGATGCTCCTGCAGTGTTCCATCGCCAGAAAAAACATGCAAACATCTATAACAGAAATATTTTTATTTTTATTTTTACTATACTGTCTGCCAACTAGGCCGTTAAAGTTTTTTATCCAACAATAATGTCCCTGATAAAATAATAAATGAGTTGTATTTTGTGTAGCATTTTCTGAGATATATCTCGGGTAAACATTTTCTCGCTCACCTAATCCGAAAACATTTACTGAGATACTGTTTTGTTTTTCAAACTTTGGTATATGATTTTCTGCTACTGGAAAAGTTATTCCTAAAAAATTTAGTTCGTCTTTGTATGGCAAATACTTTTCAATTCTGCCGGGGTGATCACACTGAGGATGTTTTGCAGAAAGAATAGACCATTGAAAACATTTGTCATCATTGTTTTTGACATTTATACAGCATCTTTTGTTTTTAATTTTTTGAAGGAGATCGACGTACAAACTACCGCGAAGCATGTTATATTTTGCTGTGTGAAGTAAAACTTCTTTTATCATTTAAAATTTCCAACGTGATCCTGAGGCAGTAAATTCTTCTAATTTTTTGTTTATTTCTTGATGTATTTCATCGGTGACCATGGCAATGTCTGTTCCAGTTAATATTTTTCTCCATTTAGCTGTTAAATATGGTTCCAAAATTTCACTGTCAAAACTTTTTGTTTCAAAAATTGCATCAAGTACATCCTCAACTCTGATAAAATCGTATGATATTGGACTATAAGTTTGTTACTTTTATGAGCCGCAAGTTCTTGAGTTATAACTGGTTGCAAAAGATGAAATAAACTTGTGGAATTAAAATTTGCTAAAATATTTTGATCATCAAGTTTGTAACTATTATCATAACCTGAAAATGCTGAAGCTATTTTTTCTGTTTTGATAATGTTCTTTTTAGCAATATCTCGCAATTTTAACATTATATATATAGTAATATTTTATATTTAATTGAATTTTTTTAATTAGAGATATGAAATCCTTATAATATAATGACAGAAATTTTTAGATATCTGAGATTGACTGCAGAAGAGCAAGAATTTTATCATGTACACCCAAAATACAATTTATATGCAGCAAATATGTTAGGTTCTGTTATTAATATAGAATCTAAAACATCTGTTGGAATATCAACACCAGCTGGTGCATTAATTTCAGTAAAAGGCGATAATGCAGAAAGGACTAAAATGTTTAGAAAAGATTTTATTTATACTTTGTTTTGCAACGATATTCCAGAAGGATAACGAGTTTATCGAGTAAATAGCGCAGTTGCTGATGATAATATTGAAAATTTATCGTTACAAAATGAATTTCAACTTCATCCAGTATTTGATCTATATGAGACAAATGATCGGGGAATTATTCAACATAAAAAAACACAAAAACAGTTGTTGGAAATTTGAATACAAATGGTTATTTACACGTAATGGTATGTGGTATAGAAACTAACCAAGTTAATGATATGTCACATCGTTTTGTGTTTGAAACTTTTAACGGACTAATACCTAATAGTTTAGTTATCGATCATATTAACAAAATTAAAACCGATAATCGTCTAGAAAATTTAGATTTGGTAACGCCAAAAGAAAACACAAGACGTGGAGCTGGTTCTGATGGTTCTAATTTTAAAAAATCCAAAATCATTTATTTCAATAAATCTTGAAACTTGTGAAGAAATAAAATTTAAATCAATAACATCTGCTGCAAAATATCATAAAATTAATAAACGTGCAATAAACTTTGTAGCTGATAATGTAACAAAATCAGCAACGTCAATGTTGACATTTGATAGATTTAATTTTAAATACGATACTTTTCTCTTCGGTGGTGTTTTTTTTTTCGTCGTTGTCTTTCTTTTTGCTGTTTTTCCTCTGGGCATTATATTTATCTTTAGACAAAAAGTTTCTTTATTCAATGACCTTCAACTGCCTTTTTCGTTGCGCCAGATACTGCTCCAGACGCTGCTGCTAGTCCTAATGTACCTTACACTGGCAAAATTTTAGGTATTAACGTTCTGGCCATTACAGATAGTGCCGGACCGAAGAAACCACCTTGTTTTGACATTGCAGTCATTTGTGCAGCGCTTAAATTTAAAACAAAAGGTTTTTTGCGATCGTATTTATTTACTTGTTTTTTGGTTAACATTAATTTTGTTAAAGTACCTAAAACACCTGCGTTAGGGTTGACCTTTAATGATACCTGTCTTTTCCTTGCAACAGCAGCTGCTAATTTTTTAACTTGACCATCAGTCAAATATATTTCTTTTACAATATATTTTGTCATCTTATATTAAAGTTACAGATTAAACTTGTACTGACATTTTACCTCCAACAAAGTCAATCGTTATAGTTCTGTCGCTGATCACTAACGCATATGCATATAACTGCGCTGCTGGAACTGCTCCGAGCGTCCATGTAATTTCAATACCAGCAGTTGAAATTACATCTCTTTCATTTTCTTTACTAACATCAAAATAAAATATCGGATAAAGTGTACGAAATGCCTCTACTGATATCTGAGATCCGTCTCCAACATCTTGGAGGTACATGTAAGTTCGAGTAATATCTTTATTAGCGTCATCTGCAAAATTACATTCTATCGCTCGCTCCGGATATTGCTTTGAATTTATTCTAGCATATATTCGTCTAACATCAGCATTTTCAAATATCGCATTATTTTGTTGTTGGTTAATACGTCGCGCTTGCTGTTGAGATACAACAAATAGTTGCCGTCGCTTTTGTTCAGTCGACGTTGTTGTGATTCGCCATGTGTAGTCTGTGGTATTTGGAACTGCTGTTTGATATATTTTATGTTGCTGAAAATACATCTTCTTTGTGCGGTTTTAAAGAATATCATCTAATTCGAGCGATTTTGAAATTGTCGGCGTTGTTCGTGGCATCCACAGCGCAAGTTAATTTATGACAAATTCTACGTCAGCCCCGCCTGATCTAAACATGCAGTCGTTTTGTTCTGATCGATCTAAAATAAGAGTATGTTTAACTCCAGGAAATACTTTATTATAGTCCCTGCAAAAGCCAAATATTGTACTTAATGGCAGCATCATTGTAATTTGACGTGATACTGCTGCAAGTGCCTTTCTCTTAGCATAACCCTCATTGTAAAGTCTATGTCGAAATCCAATTGTGTCAATAACTAAATCTAACATTGCAGTACCGTCAGCAGCTGCATCTGGCGGTGCTATACCAAGATTATTGCAAGCTGCAGTAAGTGAGATTCTTGTAGCGTCTGCATTAGCGCCTGCAGCTGGTGCGGCTCTACTGAGCGCGTCTGCATTAGCAATAAGAAAACCTCTTACAATTGGTAAATCTGCAGCAGCATCAGCTCCGTGAATTAAAATACTTTTTAAAATAAATTCTACAGATCCTGCTGTACCAATTCCAGTATCTTTAAACCACATCATATTAGTTGCAGTTGATTTGGAGTAATCATCGGAAAACGAAATAATATTTAAGATTGTACTTGCAATTTGTAAGTGACTTGAAATATCTTCGACAGTTTGATTAGCTAGTTGATATCGAGCACTTTTAAATAAACATCAACCATCATTTATAAGAGCTACTTGTGCATCAGCTGCAATTAAAACAGGTGGAACAGTTACTGTCATAATCTGACCACGAACTTCTAACATTGCTTTATGAGGCAGTAGAAATACGTCATCGTCTCGAGTATTAAATGTTCTGGGGCCAGCCTTATTAGGTTCGTTAGAATTTTCATCGAGATATTCAATATACTCAAATTCTGTTACCTTGTCGTCTTCGTCATAAATTTCTGCTAAATCGAGATAATTTTTTACAGACATTATTTTATTTATTAGGTTATATAAAATTTTGTCATCAACGATAGCGAAGCTATTTCGGTGTTGTTACTTTAGATATTAATTTTTGTATAATTTGTTCTCCTCGCGGTGATTAAAGTTTTTTTGTTGTTGTTATCATTGCGCGTTGAGTTTCTTTAGTTGGTGCGATTTCTGAAATAGCTTGTTTGATTGTTGGTCTTTTTGTTTTATCAGCTATTTTTTGTCCCACAGCAGTTCCAGCTGCAGATGCAGCTCCAGTTGCAAAAGCTTTTGATGCGTCAAGTGCAATTGGTGCAACTTTATGAACATTTTCTATACTTTTAGCAAATATATTTCCCAAAAATCCTACTATTTTTCTTCGATAAACTTTTTTTCTGTTTCATTATATCTGAGGTTGTATAATTTTATTACCAAATCTTTTCGAAAATATGTTTACTATTGTTCGCGTAAGTGTAAATAATAAGTAACAATTTCATTGTTAAAATACAGTTGTCGTCCAGACTGATCTGTCAATTGCATATTTACTTCTGTTATTTGATTTTCAACGTTTAACGGATAATAAATTACTTGACGTGGACTAATTTGCATAACAGAACCTGGTGGAACGTCTGGTGAAAAACTGTATATGGTATAACGGTACCAATTGTACAACCCCAGGTGGGCGGAGCTTAAGGTGTAGGGAACATTGCATTCAGAAATAAACCACAAAACTAGCTGCGATTGGTGCATTATGTAAGAGTTGTACTTTCTGTTAGGCTTAAAAAAAAAATGTTGAGCCTCTTGGCAACATGTGAGATTATGTTAATTCATAACTATATCACATTTTGTATTTTTTATGATTTTTTTAAAATGTGGTACACATGACTGAAAATGTGTCTGGTGTAACTAGATAACTCTCACCCCTGTCTAGTTCCAGCAGAGTTATCTCTCTTAAATGCAGTGGAGTACCTGGTTCTGTCCTTGTCAAATTGACAATCTAACATTGTTCTCTGTGACAGTGGGTGACATGCATGCTGAGGTAGGATAGAAAGTATATTTATTTCACAAAACATTAGCATTGAGGTCTATGGAAAAACAATTAGTACCGTGATACCTAAAGGGAAGAACAGCCTCCTAGTGTATCCATGGAAACACATACATGTGGGCGGCATTTATGAACTGTACTAGTTAGATGTAGGAAAATAAATGGATGCGGAACATTTCTAGTCAAATAGTGACAGTCTTTTAAGAATAAAATGTATGAAATCTGCAGAAAATAGCACAAGTTGACTTTGGATGGTGGCTTTTGATAACTATAGCTATGACAGACATATGCTTGTATTGCCTGAAGGCTTTATGTATGTGTAGTCAGCTCTCAGATTGGCATATATGCAACAAAATAAGTTATGTAAACATAATATAGTTGATTTTGGCCAAATATTGACAATTTTACCTGCAAAACATGATAAATCATGTATAAAAAAAACAACAACAAAAAAACACTATCTTGGTTTTGTAAGGCATGCCATAAACCAAGATAGAGAACACTCTAGGTTCACTTGTAAATAGATCACTTGTATCATATAGGATAATCTGGTACGAGTAATTTTAGGTAATTTATTAAAGACATTGTATTCCTTCCCACTTTGATTTTAATTGTCCTGCTCTAATTGTCCATTTTTGTACACTTTTTCCTGCCTTGAAATGGTTCATGCAGTTTATGTAGATAAGTTCTCTGGCATTCCCTTTGTTGAAGTAGCAGGGAATACCAACAGACAAAAACAGTTTCTTTAAGTCAGCATTTCCTATTAACATTTGTATAAGCCCAATTATAACCTACTATTGACTTTCAATTAATTCTATTTATTTCTGTCCAGCTATTCTTGTGGAATTTCCATATTAAGTCAAACATTGAGTGATCACCATATTAGTCACGTATTGCCCATTCCTTCCATTCAAGTCCACACTGTTCTTCAAACTTTGCATCCCATCGCAAGAATTCAAATTGGCATGGGATATCTGCATGTTTATGGAAGTCTGCACTCTACATGACGGCATTGTAGAGAACATGAACTATTTGAAATAAAAATGCTGTCTCATGTCAGTAAGCAAAATTACATCACTCTTGAGGTCTCCACTAAATACAAAAGCTTGGATTTTAGGTTCTCACTTATCAATAATGTATTTTTGGATAATTTAATTGCATTGAAGTTAATACATGTGTTCATGAACTCATCTATATTACATGGATAATATATTGGAGGAAATAAAAATACCACACCTTATGTATATCATTCAGTTATCTCCCTTACACCAGATATAACATTTAAAAAAATAAAAACACATTTTCAGTGATTGGTTATGAAAATAAAGAGAAGATTTGTAAAGTATTATATTAGCCCTCAGTCTTGATGCAAATGTAAGTAGAAGCAATTTAATAATTTCTCACAGGAAAGTTTACAAGTTTAAAAACTGAAAAAGTATGTTTTGTTTGGTTTAGGTATTTTTCTGCTTAACTGAAAGAACATTATTGTTAATTTCTTATGTAGAAGAAATATAAACTATATGCATCTATATTATCTAAATTATTCACCCTTTTAT
>JAECUM010036735.1:0-26403 GCA_016617855.1 Megalonaias nervosa | reverse complement strand
AGGCAGAAGCGGAGTGAAGCAAGGCTGAGTCCTTGCGCCGACGCTCTTTTCCATCTTCTTTCCCATGCTCCTCCAGCACGCCTTCAAGGACTGCAGCGAGGTAGAGTACATCCATACCAGGGCTGACGGTAAGATGTTCAACATCGCCCTTCTCCGTGCTAAGACTAAAGTCACAGAGGTTCTCATCCGTGAATTGCCCTTTGCCGACGATGCAGCCTTGACATCACACACGGAAGATGGACTGCATCAGCTGGTATCGCCTCTCCCACTCCTGCAAGGAATTTGGACTGACCATCAGTCTGAAGAAGACGAACGTCATGGTGGAGGACGCAGACTCCTCTCCCACCATCACCATGGATGGGTACAACCTGGAAGCTGTTGAGAACTTCACATACCTCGTGTCCACCGTCTTCAGCTCGCTCTCCATTGATGCTCAGGTGATTGGCAGGATTGCCAAGGCAGCAGCAGTTATGGCCAGACTGAACCAGAGGGTCTGGAATTTTCAGTGAGAACACCAAACTACTCGTCTACCAGGCCTGCGTGCTCAGCACACTCTTCTATAGCAGCGAGGCATGGACCACCTTTGAGAGCCACCAGAGAAAACTCAACAGCTTCCACCTGAGATGTCTGCGGCGCATCCTGCGC
Source organism: Megalonaias nervosa (assembly GCA_016617855.1). Taxonomy (NCBI): domain Eukaryota; kingdom Metazoa; phylum Mollusca; class Bivalvia; order Unionida; family Unionidae; genus Megalonaias; species Megalonaias nervosa. The sequence continues at coordinate 25,758 of JAECUM010036735.1, read as the reverse complement.
AACCAGAGGCAAGACAAAGTACACAACACAGCGGTTCTGGAACGCGCCAACATGAACAGCATGTTCTCCATTCTCAGCGAAAGGCTACTTCGCTGGCTCGACCACATCAATAGAATGGACCCAGGCCGCATTCCCAAGGACCTGCTGTACGGCGAGCTAGCAGAAGGCGCACGCCTGACTGGATGGCTATGTCTGCGTTACAAAGATGTCTGCAAGAAGGACACGAAGACGGCCAACATCAACGTCAACGACTGGAAGAGCAGTGCTGACGACTGCTTCGCGTGGCGCCTTGCTGTCAGACGGGGTGTTCAGAAAGCCGAGGAATCGAGAAACACAAACCTCGCTGCAAAGAGAACCAGGAGGAAGTCGAAACAACAACAGCCTCAACAGGCATCGACGTTCACCTTCAGCAAGTGCAACAGAGACTGTCACTCTAGGCTCGGACTCTTCAGGCACTCGCGAAGGTGCAGATAGGCACCCAATAGGAAGCTGCACCATCGTCTCCCGAAGACGGACGAATGCCGACTCATTAATTCATCGTGTACACGTCGTATACAAATGAAAGGTGTTGCGAAAATTTAAAGTGTTGTGTTTGTTCAACATGAATGCTACCCATTACACCCACGGACCTTTGCTAAGCATGAGGAAATGTTTAAGTGTAGAGAGAGAGAGAGAGAGAGAGAGAGAGAGAGAGAGAGAGAGAGAGAGCACAGAGAAGAGAGATAGATACATAGAGATAGATAGAGAGAGAGAGCACAGAGAAGAATTAACACGGAGGCATATCTGTACCCAAGTCAAAATGTTAAATTCGTGAAATGACAATTAATCACAAGCATATCAACAAAGTTAACATGGATGCATTTTTCCTGATGCTCTGAAATGACTGAATTGGAACAGCGTCAGTCTTGATCTAGAACTAGCAGATTTCATTTTCTTTGTTGTCAGTATAGTAACTTTGAAAAAAATATATTTTCAGTATGAAGTTTGGTATGAAGGCCTAAACGTGAAATGTGATATATCTTGCTTTTTACGTTTCTCAAGAGATGAAAGAAATATTGCTATATATTTCATGATAGACCGTGAATTACTGGATTTTTCCGACAAGAAGTACTTTTTAAAATTAAATGATATGGAATACCAAAAATATTTTTGCTGCCACGTCAACAGATTTCGATACCAAAATGTCCAAGAAATTTTAACTAGTTTTAGAGGCAAGTCTAGTTTAGTGTTAAATATGATTACCTTGCATACAGAGAAATCAGGTGCGAATCCCATAATGTTCATGAACTTTTGTTTCTTAATTTTTTATGTGATGTATTCCTTTGAACTAGTAAGGAGAATTATGTTACTACTGATGTCTTTTGTGCGCAGATACACAACACACTGAATAACATAAATGTTAAGCCGTTGATATTATCGCGCGGGATACCGTAAGAGATCGCTACATTTTAGTCTGTTATGCGTATTGCTAGAATTTTATGAGTTAGTGATAAATCTTTATAAGTTTCAGGTGTTATGCGTCAACGATGGTATAATGCCAACGTTGTTTTTAACTCGACGCACATCCACGTTCTGTGTGTTAATAACATCAAAAACGTTAGTCGGCGTCTACCACATACAAATTGTTACTGTAATCTGTATTGAGATCACCTGTCAACAAACCGCCGCCTCTTGCCAGCGCGTAATCAGTCATATACTCTAACTAGGCACGTAATCATCCTGATGTACTAAATATGGTATTTAATGTTGAGGTTACCTATCATCGTGTCGCCAGACTTTCTCAGTGAGTAGTCGGTAACATGAATGTAACTCGAAACATGGTCGTCCAGCAACACCAACGTGGTATCGATTCCGACCCGTGCATGCTGAAATTACCCTCCAAGTCATCTTCGGATTTATTTAATGTCTAATCTTTGATTATAAATCACCGCCTAATAATCCTCGACGGGTTCATTTTCATGGTATAAATGTAGTGTCTTTCCCTTTTGCTTGTGCAGGTTTCCATTCGCGGTGATTTTATCCTCTTCAAATTTTATTATATCTCGCGCAAAATACTTCCGATGTTATGTTGCGTCGTGCGGAAATACTGCGGTGAACGATACCCAATCCGAGAACGAAAACGCTGTCCGGAACGACATGAGAAGTAGAGGGTGTTTAGTTGGTGCCTGACGTCACGGATCTCACGAGGATATCCCACTAGGCGAGGTTTGTACCAACGGTTGTATCCCCACTCGAACTCGTATCCTCACTAATGAATAGATTTCTACTTACGTTGACATCTGATGTAAATGACACATACGGCAGTATTGTACTTGTGACTCAGTAGATTTTCAATCTGTCCGTGAAATACAGTATAAGACGCAAGAGCCGCATTTGTTAGCTGGTCGGTGGGTGATCCGACTAGGATATTTATCTCATTGTTCATATTACCATGTTAAGGTCACCGGTCATCACTCCATAGGACAGTGATATTTCTTTATTGACGTGTGTCAGCGTTGCCACATTTGTTTCATCCATGCTGCCTAGCGTGGTAACGTTATTGATTCTTCGTCCGCTCATGTTAAGATCCCAAGTCATGGTATCCACAGTTTTATCGACCTTATTGCTGACATCGTCGCCGGATTCGGTAAAGCTTTCACCTTCGACGAGAGTGCAAACCGTTGAGTAACACATGCTATGTTTAAGAATAAATAAAACAACCTATCACGCTAACATCCCCTGTCGTTGTATCGTACTGTACATTAACATCTTATATGTTAAAGACGGGTTGTTTTGTTTTTTTCGAGAATAAAAATAACTTGAACATAATTACCTTTAACTCCGAGAACGGGACCGCATGGATGTTTTATTGCCAGATCGTCATTACATGATCATAGAATCAACAGACCGAGGTAAGACTAATTTACTGATCAATATGCTCCTGAATAACTGTCTCAAATACGACACAATAACAGTGGATGCGCTCAACCTCGGTGAGGATAAATACAAAACGTTATCATATTTTGATTAAAAAAAATAAAATCTGTTGATGGCAAGTCCCCTGCGAATGACAAAGAAAACGATCAGGATGTGATTATGATAAAAGAACCTGAAGAGATCATTCCGGTAGAACAATTGGGGATGATCGCAATCAGGTAGTGGTATTTGATGATATAAAATGTATCATCAAAATATGAACAAGATCAGAGATTTTTTTTCACTCTCGAGGCACAAGCATTGCAACTAGCTTTATCTCACTCAATCGTATTATGACGTTCCAAAGTATGTCAGACGAAATAAAGTTTGTATTGTGTTATTTTCCGGATTAGACAATCGTGACAGAGACTCAGCTGCACGTGATCACTGTAGGTTCATCACCTCTGCGGTACGTAAGCGGGCTAATCACGAAGCTACATCAACCCCTGCATGATTGTTTGGTGTTTCATTGTTACTCAGAAGAAATCCCATAAATGTACAGAGATGGCTTTGATCTGTTTTTTATCCCGGACGTAAATGGACAATAGGTGTAAAAGTGCGCATAGGGATTTTATCCAACTCGATATAATATACAACAATGCCCTTTGTCAAAGAGAGTTCACACGGAAGCCGATCTGAATTGAACAATAATTTCTCCAGCAGCGCCAATCTATACAATAGCATATTTTAGAACAATGCATTGCTGAGCAGGAGTTTCAACGTGCTGTTGCAGTGCCGTTATTTAGACCCGTGATTACAGCGATCATGGAATCAACAGAGTATGATATAAAAAGCAAGATACGATCGTCAGCGAAATAAAGAAGGACATGTAAGTTAGCAGAAGAAATACAGAACATCGTCGAAGCGATAGCTAAGGCGGAAATCGAACCAAACAACGTTGCCGCGTTGGTAACTGACATACTTACCAAAACAAAAGAAAAACATGATTATAAGTTTTATTATTTTAATGATGATATCCTTCCGGAACTTCTTGATGTAAAAGCCAAAAGGAAAAATCTGACGATGATTACAAAGACTTAGCGGAAAGCAATGATCAGTTTGATGAGTTTATTGCTTATAAAATGTTCCATTGCTGATAAACTGTATCATCAAATACGAGTTAGAGATGGTATCGAATTGATTTTGGACATAAGAAGAGACAGACTGAAACACAAAGCGAGAATGAAATAGTATAAAGTAATATAAAGCATCATCAGACTTCGTCCAGCTTTAAAATTATTATCAGCCCGTAAATTTTCTGGAACCACTGGAGTGGAAATCGATTACGTAATCATATATATTCTGGATCATTTAGCGACATCAGAGATATATTACCGAGCTAGGAGCAACGTGTGCTGTGCTTCATCAACACCAACGGTTATCATTGTATCCACACCTGGGTTACATATCAATCATGTCTGTGACCAACGCTAATTTATTGTTTGATTCAAATTCAGCTCAGGGCACAAGCGATAACTTTACGGTCACTTACGCAATCGCTATTCCGCTTGATCACGAAGCCGAGTACGAAATAGCGTTTATCAGTGCTGAAATATGGAGCCTTTATCATAACTTAACCGCGCACGATAACGTTTTCCTATACATCACAGATGATTCGAGCACTGTGACGCTGACGATAACCCCTTCGGCATATAATTTGACCTATGTCGAACAGGAAATTGGACGGACAATCAACTGATAACAAGCACAACGCTAACAAAATCAAAATCAAGCTTATGTAGAGAAGGTTAAAAACTAGAACCTCGCTAGCGTGGAGTTACTGTCTCAACTGCAGCGCCGACAACAATGTTATGTCGATTCTTCGTTTAGCACAAAGCCGGATGGTTTCAGGTGCCGTTATGGAGGGAGATGCCCCGGTTAACAACAGCAGAGTGAACAGCCTACACATTCATTGATCGATCACCGAAGGGTTTATGACACCCGCGGAGGTTCTAGGAGCGAGATTTATTGTTTTATTTCGACCTGCCCCCTGCTCGGGAGAGTTAATGAACGTACAACCTTCCCCGCTGATTTATTATCCGATCAATAATTACCGCATTGTTCCTTTGTGACCTTGTCGATCACGGATCAATCAGGACAACCTATGGATTTTAATAACGAAGTAGTCACGTTTTATCTTCACCTTGGACAAGTACAACCCTATTCAGACACGTTTAAACTCGCAGAGGCAATGGCAAACTTATCCCGACACGTATCCAGACAATCTAGATTAACGAGAGCGGTAAAAAAACGTGAAGTGTGGAAGGATGAGGTAAAGAAAAATACCACAACGAAACAAAATGGGATGGTTTTGTCGACGTTGTTCTCCTAACTCTCCTCAGCGCTGCGAGGAATAACCAGCAAAGTGGTCCCGAATGTGTTTGAAGTGTCAGAAGCAGCTGCGACCTCTGAGACGTGATCAGCTGGAAAAGCGGTAGGGTATAAGATCTCTCTCTCTCTCTCTCTCTCTATATATATATATATATATATATATATATAGATATAATTTGCGCTTACATAAATGTACACAAATTAACACATGTCGTTATGGCTCATCGAATTCTAGGTTAATGCAAATATTTTCCAGTATCCGCAACAAATTGATTTAAACTAGTTGAAACGTAATACATTTAAAGGTTTGATTCCTGTAGAAACAGCCATGTAAAGTTTTGCGAACACTACGGTTTTTCTGTTTTATTTGTTTATCTTGTCTATGTTTTGTGTATGCCTTTGAAAAAAACTCATTAAGAGACGAAAGCGGTCAGGCTAGTTAGATACTAATTTTGCACTGTACGTTGTCAGTTTATTGCACTCATCTTAATCAATCCCTGACATACGTGATCCATTTCTGGATCCAGTGAACTGGAAATTATTTACCATATGATTTGTATTCTTTATACACACACACACACACACACACACACACACACACACACACACACACACACACATACTGCTTACTTACTTATATATATATATATATATATATATATATATATATATATATATATATATATATATAGAGAGAGAGAGAGAGGGGGGGGGGTTGGCAGGAGGGAGAAAGAGGTAGAGATATTGACAGTGAAAATTAAATGGTCCTTTTTATCTGTTTAAACATATATCATGCTCTCTGTATACATATATAAACTGAACTGACTGGCATCCTACTGGCATAAACAATTTGCAGACAATACCACTTCTTTTAACTCCTGAATATGTCAACTTAGCCACTCCAGCAACAATACCAGGCATAAAATTGGCACCATTTTCATTCAGGACAAAACAGCCATCATTAGAAGTTTTTATTTTTAAGTTTGTGCAGCGAGAAGAAGAAATCAACATGGCAGTCACAGGGGCTCGTATTGTTACAATTTACCTGTCATACATGCACTATTCAGTAACTACATAGTGCATGTATGACAGGTAAATTGTAAGCAAGGATATGTGCCCCTCTGATGGCAGTATGGTAGTCAGAGAAATATGAAAGTGACTCTTATATAGTAAAGTTATGCCACAATCGTCTAATTTAAACTGGAAATTAAATGCTGGGCATGATCAGTGGGGGGGGGGGTCCTGATCCCTCCCCCACCTGATAAAAAAGCTTACATACACAAACATACAGTCATTTGTCACTTGAAATTTGATCATCGTTTCCTGCTTGCACACATTTGTTGGCTATTATGGACACTTTCAGCAAACTGACTTTTGCTATGATACCCTTTTTAGGAAAGTCAAGGCCCTTTTGAAATTTTGGAAACCCCTCTCCCCCAAACACTTGACCTGATCCGGCTCTGAAATTTATGTTAATATAGAGCAAGGAACAACAAACAGATATATAGCATCTTGAAGGTCGATGTCTTTATTTACTTATTCACCAATCGCTAAATTAAAGACCCGGTGCGAGGTACCATAGCACTCCAGTAGAAATATTATGAACTTTAATGTTCAACTTCCAGTTTCAAACCTTGCCCTTGATTACTTAAGTTAATGACTCTATTCAATAATTTAGGCATCATTTTTGAGGTTAAAAGTTTCAACAAGCTATTATACGGCTTCATCTCATGAGTAAAACAAACAAAGTTATTTATTACACAAATAATATATAACGATACTTACCAGCGTTCTCTACATGTATGTCCTTCGAACTTTCTGTAGTCTGAGTATACCAACCCGTTTGTTTGTACCCACCTACCGATTTCTTTAATGGAAACCTTTAATGTGATAAAAAAAAATGCAAGGAACTTAGTCAAATCATTCATTGATTTATATTTTCTTTCTTTTTTTTGTTTTTGGAGGGTACTCTCCCTGGTTGATCTTTTCAGACCATTTAGGGAGGCCCTCCTAGCCTACTTGTATCATTGTATTATTTTTTGTTCTATAATATATTATATTTGTATTTATTTATTTATTTATTTATTTATTTTTAAATTATATATTATTTTTTTATTTTATTCCAGACATTCACCATCTTCAAGGAAATAGTTTTCCATCGCTGTCAAGTCATTCTCTTCCATTTCTTCTTTTTTCTCCTTTTCGCTCTCCTCTTTTCTCTTTTAATTTCTTTCTCCTGGTCTTCTACTGCTGTTTCTGTCAGATCACTGTTTCGTGTTTCTGTTGTTTCGAATCCTATTGTTGCTAAAGCTAAAGCTGTCTTGAGAGTCTGATTTGAGCCTTGTTTGTTTTCTTGTAGTTTGGTTTCACCTATTAAATGTTCTCTTGCACTTCTAGTTCCATATTGTTGCTGATATTGTTGTTGTTGTGAGATTTGCTTTTGTTCACCTAGTTGTTGTTGTTTTCCCCGTTGCTGTTTTAGGTTTTGTGTTAATGATACTACTATATTTGTTTTTGTCTTTCTTGGTACTGGCTATGGTATTGTTTGTGCTATTGTTCTCGATTCTGTATTAGCTTTCATCCTTGTTGTTGTTATTATTGGTGCTTTGTTCAGAAGTTCTCTGTTTGCTGTTGTTTCTGTTGCAATTTCTGTGATTCCCTCTTGTGGATATAGTTTTTGTTGTTTTAGATTTATCTGTTGTTGGTTCTCTTGCATTCCTGACTCTGTTCTCTTTGTTATAGTTTTCCAAGCCTGTGTTTTGGAGTTTGGTTGATCTTGTTGTTGTTGTTGTTGTTGTTGTTGTTCCATCATCGTCGATCTCCTTTCTGCTTGGTTCTCTTGCATTCCTGATTCTGTTCTATTTGTTGTAGTTTTACCAGTTTGTGTTTAAAAGTTTGGTTGTTGTTGTTGTTGTTCCGTCATCGTCATTCTCATTTCTGCTTGGTTCTCTTCTTGATTCTCTTTGTTTCTGGGACATTTGTGTGGAGTATATCCTGTTTGTCAACATCTATTACATGATCTATGATAAATGCACCCTTTGTACCACGTTTCAGTTAAACATCCAAATAAGAAGAAAGCTCTTTTCACTTCTCTCATTTTGCTCTTTTCAACTTCTAAGATCCGTATTCCATTGTATATTTGGTTAAGGGAATAGTATCTAATCTTGATGATATGACCTTAATGTTGAACTTTTCCTCAAACATTTCTTTCGTAGCTTGCAATGGTATTTCAAGGGGGATGTTGGATAGATGTAGTTCCCCAGTTCGTTTCTTAATTTACCGTAAGTGTGATGTTGGTTCTTTTACTATAACTGGTTGTCCTTTAATAATGATTTCCCCATACAGCAATATCGGTTGTGTGCCTCTTGGTCTCAGTATATATCCTTTGTATCTATTCTGGTTGATAGAGTACGTTTGTTTAACATAGTCTGAGTTTAAAACCTTGAGTTTTATCATAACATCTGCTGTTCCTGGTACTCTATCTCTTGGTATCTTTGACGTGTCTAATTCCTGCGTCCCTTTTCTGTAAAAACATTCTAGATATGATCCTTCGGTTGTCTCTATTCTTCTCGTCTTAAAGAAATTCACTAATTGCCTAATTTCCTTGTTGGCTTTGTGGACAGCCATTTTCTCCCGTGCAACTTGCTTCTCTTGTGAGTTAAATTCACTGGTCATCTTTACCTGTAGCGTTCTGTCTGTATTGTTTTTGTAATATTTGTTTTGTCTCTTTAGTTATAGTGTTACTATTTCATGATACCATTTACTCCGTCAGCAATAGCAATAATCCATTACAGTGTTTGCTTTGTCCTGGCCATTTTGAGCTTAACTCCGAACAACCTCACTTGCGAAACAGGAGTTTCAGTATCCATTTATATTTTCTAGCCTGACTTTGAGTAAAATGGACCTAACACCGTTATTGTCTGAGCGTTTCATGATTAATGGAAGTTTTCAGTATAAAAGACGGACATGCTCGAGATCCATTTCCAGTTCCTGGACAAGTCCATTTTCAGCAAAGGGGTGTGTGCACGACTACAGATGTACATACATATGTCGTCTGCTTCCGATATTTACAATGTCGAATCAAGCAATGAAAAAGAATGACAACAACAAATTTGCATTTGACGTGGATTTAACAAGCGGTTTAATTACTATTTTCATGTGTGCAAAGGGATATATAATTCCAAACTCTCAACGTTATGATAATTTACGGAATTATCCGGCAGTTACCGAATAGGATGAACTGTATCATTATGTTGTCTGATGGAAATAAACTACCCCATAGTGTACGCAATATGGCGCCGTGTTAGTATTGAAAGTCCGTTAAGCATAAAAGGTGCAAGGGGATGCCATTCTAGTCACAATCAGGTTCGAAATTATAAATCAATGATTCAATTGACTTAGTTCTATGCACTTTTTATCACATTAAACGTTTTTGTTATTGAAATCGGTACGGGGGTACAAACAAACGGGGATGTATAGTCAGAATATAGGTCCTAGCTGTCAACGGATTTACATTTTACGGAAAGAGAAATATTGATTGTTATATAAATGAAGAACAAAATAAAATTTAATTCGTAAAATATTGCTAAAAGTTTTATAAATCTCCTGATCTACAATATATTTTTTAATATAATTTTATGATTTATTTATTAAGTTCGTTCCATTTATGTATTCTTTACCAAGCACAAATGATAAGATAACGCTATGTTTAATTACAGGTCGGTGTTTTCGGACTCGTTTCGAACAGTTGAGTGTGTTATGTCTTAACAAGGAATTTGATTCGAGATAAAAGAAATAAAAAAGAGCATCTTTTTATTTTAAATCAATTCAATATATCTCCTTAAAATTTTCATTAACTTTGAAAAAATAGGAAGCGTTTTTAGAAATGTCGCCTTAATGATCATTCACTAACGATGTCAGAAAACACAACCTTAACACACGGCTAAATTTTTGCTTAAAAATATTTAATAAAATAGTGCATATCTTGCATCAAAATTTGTAAATACTAGTTATCGATGATATTATGATACTTATATGAAATTTTGTAAGTGAAGCAGTCAGCAAGTTAATCTACATAAGGACAGCAAACATTAGGGTGGCACAGATTTTGTCAGCCTAATGTTACTGTCGCCATAATGACTACCCAGTGACGATGAACTGTCGCCGTAATGACGGTTTCACTGTAACACACACACACACACACACACACACACACACACACACACACACACCATATACGATAGATAGATAGATAGATAGATAGATAGATAGATAGATATTGCATCACAATAGATTACAATGCTAATCTAAGTATGTATGACAGTCTTTCAGTTTTACACTGTCGTAAAACAAATGTAGAACATATTGACATCTTGATCATAATGTTTTAAACAAAGGTGACTTGCACAAACACACACTCAGATAGATAGATAGATAGATAGATAGATAGATAGATAGATAGATAGATAGATACAGGCAGAGAGACAGACAGACATTCAATCATGCAGTTATTATATTCAATTAAAATGTAAGAATAAATCTGACATATGATAGGCACAATAACTATTTGTGGGTATTTTCCACTAGCAACCATGCATACAGCACTGAACTGGTCCTGCCAAATTTTTGTTTCAATGCACTTGCAACTGTACGTACCAGATCCTGATTTTGTGACGAAGATAGGCTAGAAAAGCAGCAGCTAAAAGTCCTCCCATTCAGAGCACAACATAACGCAGATGATTTGCTGAAATTTAAAATGTTGATATCATGTATAATCGTTGCGATAGTTGTATTGCTTTAATCTGGTAACAATGGACAACGAAAACGTGTCACAAATTAACAACGTCACTTGCGGATTTTCACACATACAATACTTTAGTATTACATGAAGTACTTAAGGCATACTTTATAGTGAAATAATATCAGTAGTGTAATATACATATAATGATCAATGTAGTTAGTGATACAAATGGATAAAGTCCTGGAGTATAGTAAAGCTATGGCAAAAAAAAAATAATAGTAGAATTAAAAGGAAGAGTGGAAACAGTAAGCAATGAATACTTCGGTTTTTATTTGCTTTGTTTTCCGTATACAAAACTGAGTTTTGGTTTAATATACCAAATAATAACTAAATTGAAGTCCTTTAAAGTTCATTACTTCTTTCACTTGGACTCATTCCACTTATTTGAACAGTGCATAAAGAGATTTTTAAATATTTTAGGTACGTACAAGTCAGACAGAATAATACAATACTTATTAAAATGCTGAACTTTACAAAGTACATTTTAATTTTTGTAACATGGGAAGAAGCTTACCAGAAACGGCCCAAGACCAAGCTTCGAGTTTATGGAGCTCTTGATTATAAGTATATTCAACAAATGTGATCGAAATAATATTATTAGTTAGAGCGGAATCGTCCGTCGATAACAGTCCAAAGGTAGTGAATGTTTCGGTAATATCATTGTATGTATCAAATAAAAAACTGGCCACACAATTAGAGATTATTGAAAACTGTTAGGGTCAGTCTTTCTAAATTAGATAGCAGGTACTTGGTGCAACTATATTGTGTTTCGATAAGCTAATTTGAACACTAAAAAGTTATCTACAGCACATGAAACACAGTGTTTATAATTTGATACCTTTCAATCATACTCGTTAGAGGGATTTTGCTTAAATATCACCATTGCACATCATATCTTTTTTGTCTTCAAACACTTTGCAAAAATAATTGTAGATTTCTATCAAACTGATGAAACGTCGAATATTCGGACTTAATACAACAGTGATATTTGTATATACAGAATGACGACTCTGCCCGAAGTTGTAAAATTTATTCTATTTTGGATTTTAAGCTTTCTCTTCATCGAGAGATCAATGAGCTGGACTTTCAGCTTTATTTAAAGAATCATATTATTCCTATTTCTAATATGATATATATTTCAGGATTAATATCATCCCAAACAGACCCATTTCATGGGGAATATACATTGCATTTTCCAACATGAAAAACATGGCATAAGAATCACCACTTGGGTGCTTATGAAAAAAGTTGATAATTTACGTAAAAAATATTATACAGCGAGAGGATAAAAATTAATTATGTTAACGTATCCGAAGAATTAATATGTATATACTCGAACATCAGTCATTCAAGATTCATCTATAAATCAAACCAATAAAATCAAAACGGAAACTACTCATAAAGAGGCTTTTACCATTTAACTTCAATCCTTTTCTATCCCTATTCTCACATTTTGCTCGTACTATGATCATCTGCTAGTAAGGAAAGTTCATGAGACGTTACGTCGTTATTTCGAAAGTGTACGCAAGAAACACAATATAAATCAACTAGGTTATGAATACCAATTGCGTTTGAAGTCGATTATTGAAATCGAACAAACAATAGAATTACAATATATTTGGGGGTATATCTATATTGCTCTAAAACATGTATGAACAAAAGTTATATATGTTGTTACAGAGATACATTATCGTTCGTGAAGGTCAAACAAGAAAGCAATTATTTAAGCATAAAAGTGAATATATTGCTGATTTAACTTATGTACTTTTATATTTCAACGCGTAAGTTATTCCACTCAATAACTTACATATTTTTACACAACATACCCATTCCTGCTTCTAAGCACGATGGTGTCGTTAAATGTATAGACATGGTGTTTTCTGTAGAAAAAGAAACAAAAATATCTAAGTGTTCAAACAAGACATCACAAGAAACAATTCATACTCTGACAATAAAAGACCAAGCAGGTATTTTTCCACTTTGACATATATATTAAATTCATTAATTATTATTCCACTCAATAATTTGCCATTTTTTTACACAACATACCTTTTCTTGCTTCTAAGCACAATGGTCCAAGGTTGACATTGCCGCGGTGGGAGTGAGACACAAGCGCCCAACTCCTCCAGAAATGCCCCATACGCCTTGCGTCTCTGATCGCCTCTGCCAACAAAAATCCAGCTCCTGGCCTTCGAGAGTGGCTTAGCTTTTAAGTCCGACGGACCCTGTTTCCACTAACAGGAGAAGGGGTGAAGGAGGACCACTGGTGCCTTAAAACCAGTCGCTTCTGGTAGATGGGACTCGTAAACCTTGGATGGTGCCTCATCAAGGAGAAGGAAAACTCCGTCTCCAAACCTCCGCTGCCTAACGGCTATACCCACTCACGGGAAAGGCTCAGGGAGTAAACCCCGACAGAAAATCCGGGGACGGAGTCCCTACGGCGGTCTGACATTGACTTCACCGTCATTCCGGCAACTCCTGCGACGCCGTTGGTGCCAAGCTGTATCGGCTTTCGACGTTCCCTTGGGTCCACCAACTGCGTGGAGATGGGGGATTTGCTGCATGTTCAACAGCTGATTCTCCATACCACCCTGTCCAGGGTTCGTAGCTCCATTGGAGAGGACACACCAGCGTCGTCGTAAGGCGATGACACAACACGGAATCAGTAGTTTACCGGTTCTAAGTCATATCTCGATTGGAGTAGAGCTTGGCGCCAGAGGTTGCTTCCGACGGTGAGAAAGATCACCATCTCTCACTGGACAGCTACGGCCCGCCTCAAGGTGGGCAGCCCTCAGTCAGTAAGTTGCTGCCACGCTATGGCCTGCCTGGTTCACTGGGTGCGTGGAGCTTAGAGAACCATCTCTACATGCGAGCTACAAACTCCGCACCAGGCAGGACACAAAGAAGAAACAAGAAGACTCCAGCTCTTCGTTTCCCAAGCTGGAACATCAAGACCATGTGTCCTGGACTCATCGCTGACCTGCAGCAGATCTACGATGCACGAAAGACTGCAATCATTGACAGGGAACTCTCCTGACTGAACGTCGATATTGCCTGCCTTCAGGAGACCCGAATGGCCGACAATGGCACCATCAGAGAAGCCAACTACACCTTCTTTTGGCAAGGGAAGCCCTCGGACGAACCTAGGCAGCACCGTGTCGGCTTCGCTGTAAATAGCACGATCGTCGCTTTCATTGAGCCGCCATCATCGGGCACTGAGAGGATCCTTGCCCTTCGGCTGTCAACATCCTCAGGCCCAGCCAACATCTTCATTGAGTATGCCTCAACCTTCTGCTCAACCCATAAAGAGAAAGACAAGTTCTACGGGGCTCTGGATCAAGCAATATCCAGTATCCCAGCACTGAAGGCTTCTACCTATTAAGAGACTTCAATGCTAGAGTGGGAGCTGACCACGATGCCTGGTCCACCTGTCACAGCTCGCACTGAAGGGACAAGATCAACGAGAACTGTGAGCGACTGATGAAGATGTGCTGATCCCACAGCCTATGTGGGACCAACACCTTTTTCAAATGCAAGGAGATCCACCAGGTGTCATGGAGACACCCACTTTCCCGCCACTGGCACCAGCTAGATCTCGTCATCACCAATCGTGCGGAACTGGCCAGTATCTTCCTTACCCACGGCTACCACAGTGTCAACTGAGACACGGACCACTCCCTCGTGACCGGCAAGGTGCTAAAAATACCCAATAAGCTGCACCACGCCAAGAAGAATGGTTGCACAATCATCAACACCTGTTGTGCAAGCAACCCAGAAAAGACACAGCAGTTCATCAGCAAACTGCAGGAGGCTATCCCCCAAAAAACACCTGATGACACCATCGACTCCTAGTGGTTCCACCTCCTTGACACTATGTACAATTCAGCCATCACTGCCTCCGAGAAGAAGTAGCGCAAAATGCCGATTGATATGAGGCCAACTGGAAGGAGATGGAGCCCGTGACTGAGGTGAAGAGGAAAGCCCACCTGGCTGAAAAGGCTGAGCCTAGCCCTAGTGCACGACAAGCCCTCATCAACACCTACTGGCTGAACCTATTTACCAGTATACAGACAGATGCAGACACCGGAGATGATAGAGTCATGTACGAGGGTATCAAGAAGGCGACAGGCCCCCCCCCCTCCAAGACCGCCACCCCTGAAGTCCAAGACTGGTGAAGTCATCACAGACCAGGGAAAATAGCTGCAGCGCTGGGTTGAACACTATCTCGAGCTAGCTGTATGCAACCCACAGTGCCGTCACCGACACCGCCCTGGATGCCATTCCAGACCTGCCAGTCATGGAGGAACTAGACAGACCGCCCACCCTGGAAGAGCTCAGAAAAGCTATCGACTGCCTCGCTTACAGGAAGGTCCATGGAAGAACTCCTCTGCCTCTGCTGGGAACAGGGACACATCCCCCAGGACATGCGAGACACCAACATCGTCATTTTGTACAAGAACAAAGGAGACCGTTGCGACTGCAACAACTACCGGGACACCTCCCTCTTCAGCATCATCGGAAAGGCTTTCGCCTGTGTCGCCCTGGCGCGCTTGCAGACCCTAGCCTCCGCGTCTATCCAGAGTTCCAGTGTGGCTTCCAAGCCGGCCGGTCAACTGTAGGCATGATTTTCTCACTACCCCAGCTGCAGGTGGAGTGTCGTGAGCAGCATATGTCCTTCTACATCGCCTTCCTAGAACTGACGAAGGCGTTTGACCTGGTCAGCCGGAGCGGACTATTCAGGATCCTGCATAAGATCGGCTGCACCCCCCCCCCCCACGACTGCTTGCTGTCGTCAGGTCGTTCCACGAGAATATGCACAGTACAGTGTCCGTCAACGGCGCAACATCGGAGGTCTTCCTAGGCAGAAGCGGAGTGAAGCAAGGCTGAGTCCTTGCGCCGACGCTCTTTTCCATCTTCTTTCCCATGCTCCTCCAGCACGCCTTCAAGGACTGCAGCGAGGTAGAGTACATCCATACCAGGGCTGACGGTAAGATGTTCAACATCGCCCTTCTCCGTGCTAAGACTAAAGTCACAGAGGTTCTCATCCGTGAATTGCCCTTTGCCGACGATGCAGCCTTGACATCACACACGGAAGATGGACTGCATCAGCTGGTATCGCCTCTCCCACTCCTGCAAGGAATTTGGACTGACCATCAGTCTGAAGAAGACGAACGTCATGGTGGAGGACGCAGACTCCTCTCCCACCATCACCATGGATGGGTACAACCTGGAAGCTGTTGAGAACTTCACATACCTCGTGTCCACCGTCTTCAGCTCGCTCTCCATTGATGCTCAGGTGATTGGCAGGATTGCCAAGGCAGCAGCAGTTATGGCCAGACTGAACCAGAGGGTCTGGAATTTTCAGTGAGAACACCAAACTACTCGTCTACCAGGCCTGCGTGCTCAGCACACTCTTCTATAGCAGCGAGGCATGGACCACCTTTGAGAGCCACCAGAGAAAACTCAACAGCTTCCACCTGAGATGTCTGCGGCGCATCCTGCGCAACCAGAGGCAAGACAAAGTACACAACACAGCGGTTCTGGAACGCGCCAACATGAACAGCATGTTCTCCATTCTCAGCGAAAGGCTACTTCGCTGGCTCGACCACATCAATAGAATGGACCCAGGCCGCATTCCCAAGGACCTGCTGTACGGCGAGCTAGCAGAAGGCGCACGCCTGACTGGATGGCCATGTCTGCGTTACAAAGATGTCTGCAAGAAGGACACGAAGACGGCCAACATCAACGTCAACGACTGGAAGAGCAGTGCTGACGACTGCTCCGCGTGGCGCCTTGCTGTCAGACGGGGTGTTCAGAAAGCCGAGGAATCGAGAAACACAAACCTCGCTGCAAAGAGAACCAGGAGGAAGTCGAAACAACAACAGCCTCAACAGGCATCGACGTTCACCTTCAGCAAGTGCAACAGAGACTGTCACTCTAGGCTCGGACTCTTCAGGCACTCGCGAAGGTGCAGATAGGCACCCAATCGGAAGCTGCACCATCGTCTCCCGAAGACGGACGAATGCCGACTCATTAATTCATCGTGTACACGTCGTATACAAATGAAAGGTGTTGCGAAAATTTAAAGTGTTGTGTTTGTTCAACATGAATGCTACCCATTACACCCACGGACCTTTGCTAAGCATGAGGAAATGTTTAAGTGTAGAGAGAGAGAGAGAGAGAGAGAGAGAGAGAGAGAGAGAGAGAGAGAGAGCACAGAGAAGAGAGATAGATACATAGAGATAGAGAGAGAGCACAGAGAAGAATTAACACGGAGGCATATCTGTACCCAAGTCAAAATGTTAAATTCGTGAAATGACAATTAATCACAAGCATATCAACAAAGTTAACATGGATGCATTTTTCCTGATGCTCTGAAATGACTGAATTGGAACAGCGTCAGTCTTGATCTAGAACTAGCAGATTTCATTTTCTTTGTTGTCAGTATAGTAACTTTGAAAAAGTTATATTTTCAGTATGAAGTTTGGTATGAAGGCCTAAACGTGAAATGTGATATATCTTGCTTTTTACGTTTCTCAAGAGATGAAAGAAATATTGCTATATATTTCATGATAGACCGTGAATTACTGGATTTTTCCGACAAGAAGTACTTTTTAAAATTAAATGATATGGAATACCAAGAATATTTTTGCTGCCACGTCAACAGATTTCGATACCAAAATGTCCAAGAAATTTTAACTAGTTTTAGAGGCAAGTCTAGTTTAGTGTTAAATATGATTACCTTGCATACAGAGAAATCAGGTGCAAATCCCATAATGTTCATGAACTTTTGTTTCTTAATTTTTTATGTGATGTATTCCTTTGAACTAGTAAGGAGAATTATGTTACTACTGATGTCTTCTGTGCGCAGATACACAACACACTGAATAACATAAATGTTAAGCCGTTGATATTATCGCGCGGGATACCGTAAGAGATCGCTACATTTTAGTCTGTTATGCGTATTGCTAGAATTTTATGAGTTAGTGATAAATCTTTATAAGTTTCAGGTGTTATGCGTCAACGATGGTATAATGCCAACGTTGTTTTTAACTCGACGCACATCCACGTTCTGTGTGTTAATAACATCAAAACCGTTATTCGGCGTCTACCACATACAAATTGTTACTGTAATCTGTATTGAGATCACCTGTCAACAAACCGCCGCCTCTTGCCAGCGCGTAATCAGTCATATACTCTAACTAGGCACGTAATCATCCTGATGTACCAAATATGGTATTTAATGTTGAGGTTACCTATCATCGTGTCGCCAGACTTTCTCAGTGAGTAGTCGGTAACATGAATGTAACTCGAAACATGGTCGTCCAGCAACACCAACGTGGTATCGATTCCGACCCGTGCATGCTGAAATTACCCTCCAAGTCATCTTCGGATTTATTTAATGTCTAATCTTTGATTATAAATCACCGCCTAATAATCCTCGACGGGTTCATTTCCATGGTATAAATGTAGTGTCTTTCCCTTTTGCTTGTGCAGGTTTCCATTCGCGGTGATTTTATCCTCTTCAAATTTTATTATATCTCGCGCAAAATACTTCCGATGTTATGTTGCGTCGTGCGGAAATACTGCGGTGAACGATACCCAATCCGAGAACGAAAACGCTGTCCGGAACGACATGAGAAGTAGAGGGTGTTTAGTTGGTGCCTGACGTCACGGATCTCACGAGGATATCCCACTAGGCGAGGTTTGTACCAACGGTTGTATCCCCACTCGAACTCGTATCCTCACTAATGAATAGATTTCTACTTACGTTGACATCTGATGTAAATGACACATACGGCAGTATTGTACTTGTGACTCAGTAGATTTTCAATCTGTCCGTGAAATACAGTATAAGACGCAAGAGCCGCATTTGTTAGCTGGTCGGTGGGTGATCCGACTAGGATATTTATCTCATTGTTCATATTACATGTTAAGGTCACCGGTCATCACTCCATAGGACAGCGATATTTCTTTATTGACGTGTGTCAGCGTTGCCACATTTGTTTCATCCATGCTGCCTAGCGTGGTAACGTTATTGATTCTTCGTCCGCTCATGTTAAGATCCCAAGTCATGGTATCCACAGTTTTATCGACCTTATTGCTGACATCGTCGCCGGATTCGGTAAAGCTTTCACCTTCGACGAGAGTGCAAACCGTTGAGTAACACATGCTATGTTTAAGAATAAATAAAACAACCTATCACGCTAACATCCCCTGTCGTTGTATCGTACTGTACATTAACATCTTATA
Organism: Megalonaias nervosa; assembly: GCA_016617855.1. Taxonomy (NCBI): domain Eukaryota; kingdom Metazoa; phylum Mollusca; class Bivalvia; order Unionida; family Unionidae; genus Megalonaias; species Megalonaias nervosa. The sequence goes on along the minus strand of JAECUM010036735.1, from coordinate 6,419 downwards.
TGTTAAAGACGGGTTGTTTTGTTTTTTTCGAGAATAAAAATAACTTGAACATAATTACCTTTAACTCCGAGAACGGGACCGCATGGATGTTTTATTGCCAGATCGTCATTACATGATCATAGAATCAACAGACCGAGGTAAGACTAATTTACTGATCAATATGCTCCTGAATAACTGTCTCAAATACGACACAATAACAGTGGATGCGCTCAACCTCGGTGAGGATAAATACAAAACATTATCATATTTTGATTAAAAAAAATAAAATCTGTTGATGGCAAGTCCCCTGCGAATGACAAAGAAAACGATCAGGATGTGATTATGATAAAAGAACCTGAAGAGATCATTCCGGTAGAACAATTGGGGATGATCGCAATCAGGTAGTGGTATTTGATGATATAAAATGTATCATCAAAATATGAACAAGATCAGAGATTTTTTTTCACTCTCGAGGCACAAGCATTGCAACTAGCTTTATCTCACTCAATCGTATTATGACGTTCCAAAGTATGTCAGACGAAATAAAGTTTGTATTGTGTTATTTTCCGGATTAGACAATCGTGACAGAGACTCAGCTGCACGTGATCACTGTAGGTTCATCACCTCTGCGGTACGTAAGCGGGCTAATCACGAAGCTACATCAACCCCTGCATGATTGTTTGGTGTTTCATTGTTACTCAGAAGAAATCCCATAAATGTACAGAGATGGCTTTGATCTGTTTTTTATCCCGGACGTAAATGGACAATAGGTGTAAAAGTGCGCATAGGGATTTTATCCAACTCGATATAATATACAACAATGCCCTTTGTCAAAGAGAGTTCACACGGAAGCCGATCTGAATTGAACAATAATTTCTCCAGCAGCGCCAATCTATACAATAGCATATTTTAGAACAATGCATTGCTGAGCAGGAGTTTCAACGTGCTGTTGCAGTGCCGTTATTTAGACCCGTGATTACAGCGATCATGGAATCAACAGAGTATGATATAAAAAGCAAGATACGATCGTCAGCGAAATAAAGAAGGACATGTAAGTTAGCAGAAGAAATACAGAACATCGTCGAAGCGATAGCTAAGGCGGAAATCGAACCAAACAACGTTGCCGCGTTGGTAACTGACATACTTACCAAAACAAAAGAAAAACATGATTATAAGTTTTATTATTTTAATGATGATATCCTTCCGGAACTTCTTGATGTAAAAGCCAAAAGGAAAAATCTGACGATGATTACAAAGACTTAGCGGAAAGCAATGATCAGTTTGATGAGTTTATTGCTTATAAAATGTTCCATTGCTGATAAACTGTATCATCAAATACGAGTTAGAGATGGTATCGAATTGATTTTGGACATAAGAAGAGACAGACTGAAACACAAAGCGAGAATGAAATAGTATAAAGTAATATAAAGCATCATCAGACTTCGTCCAGCTTTAAAATTATTATCAGCCCGTAAATTTTCTGGAACCACTGGAGTGGAAATCGATTACGTAATCATATATATTCTGGATCATTTAGCGACATCAGAGATATATTACCGAGCTAGGAGCAACGTGTGCTGTGCTTCATCAACACCAACGGTTATCATTGTATCCACACCTGGGTTACATATCAATCATGTCTGTGACCAACGCTAATTTGTTGTTTGATTCAAATTCAGCTCAGGGCACAAGCGATAACTTTACGGTCACTTACGCAATCGCTATTCCGCTTGATCACGAAGCCGAGTACGAAATAGCGTTTATCAGTGCTGAAATATGGAGCCTTTATCATAACTTAACCGCGCACAATAACGTTTTCCTATACATCACAGATGATTCGAGCACTGTGACGCTGACGATAACCCCTTCGGCATATAATTTGACCTTTGTCGAACAGGAAATTGGACGGACAATCAACTGATAACAAGCACAACGCTAACAAAATCAAAATCAAGCTTATGTAGAGAAGGTTAAAAACTAGAACCTCGCTAGCGTGGAGTTACTGTCTCAACTGCAGCGCCGACAACAATGTTATGTCGATTCTTCGTTTAGCACAAAGCCGGATGGTTTCAGGTGCCGTTACGGAGGGAGATGCCCCGGTTAACAACAGCAGAGTGAACAGCCTACACATTCATTGATCGATCACCGAAGGGTTTATGACACCCGCGGAGGTTCTAGGAGCGAGATTTATTGTTTTATTTCGACCTGCCCCCTGCTCGGGAGAGTTAATGAACGTACAACCTTCCCCGCTGATTTATTATCCGATCAATAATTACCGCATTGTTCCTTTGTGACCTTGTCGATCACGGATCAATCAGGACAACCTATGGATTTTAATAACGAAGTAGTCACGTTTTATCTTCACCTTGGACAAGTACAACCCTATTCAGACACGTTTAAACTCGCAGAGGCAATGGCAAACTTATCCCGACACGTATCCAGACAATCTAGATTAACGAGAGCGGTAAAAAAACGTGAAGTGTGGAAGGATGAGGTAAAGAAAAATACCACAACGAAACAAAATGGGATGGTTTTGTCGACGTTGTTCTCCTAACTCTCCTCAGCGCTGCGAGGAATAACCAGCAAAGTGGTCCCGAATGTGTTTGAAGTGTCAGAAGCAGCTGCGACCTCTGAGACGTGATCAGCTGGAAAAGCGGTAGGGTATAAGATCTCTCTCTCTCTCTCTCTCTCTATATATATATATATATATATATATATATAGATATAATTTGCGCTTACATAAATGTACACAAATTAACACATGTCGTTATGGCTCATCGAATTCTAGGTTAATGCAAATATTTTCCAGTATCCGCAACAAATTGATTTAAACTAGTTGAAACGTAATACATTTAAAGGTTTGATTCCTGTAGAAACAGCCATGTAAAGTTTTGCGAACACTACGGTTTTTCTGTTTTATTTGTTTATCTTGTCTATGTTTTGTGTATGCCTTTGAAAAAAACTCATTAAGAGACGAAAGCGGTCAGGCTAGTTAGATACTAATTTTGCACTGTACGTTGTCAGTTTATTGCACTCATCTTAATCAATCCCTGACATACGTGATCCATTTCTGGATCCAGTGAACTGGAAATTATTTACCATATGATTTGTATTCTTTATACACACACACACACACACATATATATATATATGTGTGTGTGTGTGTGTGTGTGTGTGTGTGTGTGTGTGTCTTTGTGTGTATGTAACATAAAGATATCGATTACTCCTATAGTAATAATATCGTTATCTTCAAGGAAAATTTAAATTTATGCACAGAAAAGAAGGAAAATTAAGCAAAATATATTGATTATTTACTGCTTCTACTGTTTTGTGCACTCAACTATTTTATTGTTTCCATAGCTTTCCAGTATTCAACAAACGTTTCTATTTATATTAGTATTATGTCTTATATGCACATTATGCTATTGACAGCTTATTTGAGATATAGTATGGCATATGCTACGTTATGCGATGCTAAATTATTGTGTGGGAGATATCACCTTGTGACGATATTTATTGTGTTGTCCATTTTCGTTGTGCATTTGTAAGAAATTAAGGCAAAAATATTGAAGATGTAGCACAAAATAATAAGAACATTATAAATTTTTGTGAATGCACTGCTGTATATAGTGCTGGGAATAGGAGGAATTATTATTGCTTTCCAAGCCTATCTTTGGCACTTATTTAGGACACGGTACGTATATTTTTCAGCGTCCTGAATTTGAAAAACGACAACAAACAAACAAACAAACCAATAAAAAGTAAAACGAAAAAAAAAAAAAAAACCAAAAAAAACCCACACAAACAATTGAAAGTGGATATCCAGGTTATGATGCATGCATGGCTTCTAGTTGAAAAGACACACATATTTATTGTGCCAAGTTTGTGAGTGTTCTTGCGCTATAACAAAAAAAAAATGCAGTAGCTAATAACAAATATCTGAAAAATTATGATAAAAATCTCCCATCTAATCATATTATTTATCTAGATTGTGTGAATTTGTATGGACATGCGATGTCAGAGCCAATGCCTTGTGGTGGATTTCATTGGATAACTCCAGATCAATTTCTTAGAGAAACTGAAAAAGATTTACCTAGAAAAATTAATAATGATTTTTCCGATATTTCATACTTTGTTGAAGTTGATCTAGATTATCCTAGTTCATTACATGATCTACATAACGACCAACCGTTTTTTTTGCAGAGTCAATGATGATTGATTATAGTTTATTATCGCCTGAACAACGAGCAACGACAACAGCAAAAATTCGATTGTTAATAAGTTAGTTCCAAATTTGTTAAATAAAAGAAATTACGTCATGCATTACAAAAATTTAAAACAAGCAGTAGATGCTGGACTAATTCTTAGAAAAGTCCATCGCGTGCTGAAGTTTAATCAGTCGAGGTGGATGGCAAATTATATTGATTTAAATACGAAACGTCGTGCTGTGGTTAAAACCGAATTTGAGAAAAACTTTTTCAAGTTAATGAACAACTTAGTGTTCGGTAAGACAATGGAAAATATTGGAAAAAGAGTTTCGATAGAAATTGTTAATGACATAAATCGCAGAAATAAATTAGTTAACGATGATGGTTTTGTTAGTATGAAAATATTTAATGAAAATCTTGTTGCAATACAACGACGAAAGACAAGTTTAAAGTTAAATAAACCGATTTATGTTGGTGCAGCTGTACTTGATATATCAAAGTGGCTGATGTACAAGTTTCACTATAATTTTACCAAAAAGCAGTGGCCAGATTCAGAGTTGCCATTTACTGATACAGATTCGCTAGTTTATAATATAAAATGTGAAGATGTTTATCAAGATATTTACAATAATAAAGATTTGTTCTATTTATCCGATTATCCGGCATGTAGCGGATTTCAAGATAATTGGAATAAGGAAGTTATTGGAAAAATGAAAGATGAATTTATGTTTATGTCAGTTAGGGAATTTGTCGGAATAAAGAGTAAAATGTATGCTGTCATACTAGATGACAATAACCTTACAAAAAAAGCAAAAGGTATTCCTCGAGAATATGTGAAAAAGATGATGAATTTTGACGATTTTAAAGCAACGCTATGCAGTAATGTCAGTTTTATCAAAACAAATGTTATCAGAACAAATCATCATAAACTTCAAACGGTTACAATTATAAAACGTGGATTAAGTAATTTTGATGATAAAAGATATTGCAGAGACGGAATTAATACACTAGCACTTGGACATTATGCAAGTAATTTTGTCTAAACATCAGAAATAGTGTTCGAAAATTTAACATTAGTCGATGGAGTTAATAGCAAAATCAAAAATAATGGTTAATAACCAGCAATTATCATTTGAATTTAACGATGAAATTTCAGGTATTTGTTTTAGTAAATTTGACGGAATGAAACTCTCCCTTATCAGATCAGACGATAGCAAATATTTTAATTATCTCGAAAGGTTGCGAGACGAGTTTGCACTAAAATATGACAAATTTCATAATCCGATCAGCCAGCAACAGTACACAAGAATCAACATAGACCTGGACCGTTCAAAGGTTTTTGTAAAAGGTAGTAAGTATCTTCTTAGTAAGACAGCAACGAAAGAAGTATTTGAATGTAGTCGAAAAGTAACAGGGAGAGTATTATTATGACAATAAATCATACTTAATAGCAAACGTTGAAACATTGTTTATTGGTCAAGAAATATAACTCTGTATATCCTATGTTTTTAAAAGGGAGATAATACTGTTCCACCTAAGTTTAAAATCTTTTGTAGTTATCGAACATAGCATATACTATAACATTTGCTTTGTATTTTTTTTTTTGGTCTAATGAAACATATAAAGTTGTATCTAAAATCTGATAGTAATTTTAAGACCTAAATCCTTGGTGGCAGTTTTGTATTTACCGAAATGACTAGCAATTCCTCTTGCATAAATGTTAGTAGATAGCCTTATATAAACATAGTTACTGTAGAGTCTCGTTTATAAGTCCAACTGCAAACTGCAGAGACCCAAATATGCTGTCGTATAATGCACCAGCAGATCTTGGTCTGCACAGTTTTGCTAGGAGTAATCATTAAAACAAACAAGATAAACTCTGATCTGCAGGCGCATAATGCTATCGCAGATCTTTATCTTTATGTCTGCAGTTAGCCTCGACTTGTAAGCGAGTATATATGGTATATCATTTACGTAAAAATCCATTCATACAGAATATTATTTCGCGTAGAGTCTGTTTGTAATGTATTTGTATATACAGCGCCTGTGTATTTTATTCAGCCAACTCATTGACATTACTGATTAGTATCCTTGGGAACGGTCGATCTTATAACAGCCTCTGTATTCAGCCAACATTAGGATTTCGTTTTTCTGTATAAACATATTTATATAGAATCAAAAATCATGTATTTCTCGATTTATTTATAATAACGTTTTCAGAATCAGAAAATG
>JAECUM010036734.1:0-46489 GCA_016617855.1 Megalonaias nervosa | reverse complement strand
ATATATATATATATATATATATATATATATAATAATTTAATTCTCAATAACGCAAGTTCTTTTTGTCATTTTCACTTTGTATTCTAGGGAAATAAATTATTTCTTAAATTTTACAACCTTTGTTGTCTTTCACTTTTCTGTTACTTATTTTAAGAGCAATGAATCGTAACAATATAATCTTGTTTGTCTAGAAATCATTCGTTCATGCTGTAAGATCTTGAAGCCGAATAAGTCTTATTGTTGTGATCAGTATTTGATTTGGTCTACAATTATTTATTCAAATTATTATTCTCTGGAATTACAAAGTGCTCAGCAATATTGTTGGACAGAGACATTATTTTGGAAATGGTTAATTCAAACAATGAGATCTTGGAATATAATATTGCGATTCATCAATAGACACTGGTGGCTCATCATGGCACTTCATGCCGTTGTTGAAATATTGCATTCGAGACTACAGACTCATGAACACCTTCAGCTTTGGGTTCTATTGCGAATACCACTGGAATTTAATTAGAACTTTATTCTTTATGACTGGTTTTAAATCGTTTTGAAATATTTGGGATTTGATTTCCGATACTCGAAGTTCTTTTAAAAGTTCAACTTTGTATTCAAGAGAAATAAAGTATATGTTGAATTTTAATAAAACTTGATGGTTTTGGCTCTTTTCTATTACTTAGTTCAAGACCATTGAGTCGTAATAGAAACGTAATCTCTAAATTATTATCTACTAAAGCTAATGGTAGTTTTCACCTATAGTTTTAAGTTTTATTATGGTGTCAATGCTACACAGTATTACATAGGATATAGAAATTAATGTATGTACTTGCAGACAGTGCGCTACACCAGCAGGGACATCATATTCCCATTAGGGAGGAGAATATTTGTCCGAGATTTAGAAAAGCAGAACAAATGCTTCACATTTAAAACGTTGATCTGATTTTCAATATTGTAACCAGTCAGATGGGTTCCTTGGCTGAGCGATATCAAACCCTGGCACGAATCCCGCTAGAAATCATATGATTCTAAAGACTTCTATACAACTACTGTTGTAAACTGGAAATACCAACGCATCCATGATTTAACTCTAATTAACACATGACCACAAATCTCACATCTTCCTAATTGTCTGTCAGCCTCCCAACTGCGTGATTTCTCTTCATTAAAACTTTCCGTAACATAACACCTGTATTTCACGCCGTGCAACTAAACAACTCAACCACCTAATACAGGGAACTATATTTACTATGCCACTTTAGGCCAGTCAAATTATGATTTTAAGCTACATTTCGCCAGTTACTCTACACCATATTTACCACCACAGCAACACTAAACGGCGTCTGCCGACGACGGAACAGTCCATTCTCGTTTATTCCATTTTATAATTTACCAGTCTCCAGTCATAAATACTGAACATGGAGTTACACAATCAATTTACACAATTAGATTTTAACATGGACTACTGAGCGACGGGGACACTCATGTGGCTCTGACCTGAATTCACCAAAAGTAAATCATGGCATCAAGGAAACTCACAAACACTTCACTCCGTGACGTTTGCCCCTAGTAACTGGCTAAATTATTTCCATCTGAGGACTATCTCCCCAGCACCGACTTCCCAAATAATCAAACAAGTAATCACAAATGTCTAAGACATCCTTAAAATGGAGAGTATAAACAAATGCGTATACTCCAAATTTATTACAATATCCATAAAATGCATAAAGCATCTAAGTAATTGACAAAACAAAAGCATTGACCCCCCCCCCCAAATTTTCATATATAGACTTACTAATTATCTATTGAGGATTAAATCATTGATAGACATAATAATTAGCTATTGGGTATTAAATCATTGATATATTTGTCAGCGTCGTTCATGTCTCAGATTATTTGATATTTGTGATGTCATTCGTGCCTAAGAAAATATTTTGAAAGGAGTAAAGAAAACGAAGGCTGGCCATGTGAAAGATATGCCACATTAGCACCTTATTTCGTCCCATAATACAGTGGGTACTTCTGGCATCATTAGCGATGACCAATGAACTAGCTAGGTTCATAATTTCGGTTTTCATTTTGTAACGACTTTACAAACTTTGAAGAGATGTAATGAAGCAAAAAAGAAGGAAACATCTGTGAGCATCCATGTACAATCTACAGCAATCTAAACTAGGGATAAAAGAGAGCTGTTGATGAAACTAAAATTTAAATATTTTAAAAGATCAAAGTTTTTATACATGCTGTCTGAGCATCTGTGTATCGAGTACACATTGAATCGATTTTGTTTGTTCCAGAAAAGGTTGTTTTGATTTTGACTTGATTATCACTTTATAGAGACTAATGCTTATTAGACATTTCTTGAAAGTGTACATTTCATCTTGTGTCATTAATTGTACGGATATAAAGTAAATCCTAATTAGTTAAAAGCCTTTCATTGCTTCAGTCGTAAAGACTGCCTGTTCATTAATCTGATAGAATAGCAAAATGAGCTCATTAAATTATTTGCTATTCTCTCAAATGTGCTCATCCAGGTGAAGTGATTATTCATTGTTTTGCGTTCATACTAGTTTTACAACATCACATATTGCTCCCAATAGATAAAAACACGTAAACTAGAATAGCTTTGATTTTACTGATAGCGCTGCAATCGGTAATCTGGGTTGATTCATCAGAGAACAATATTTATTTTTGAACAAGTCCTAAAGTAAATTTCTAACAAGCAGAGAAGCTATACGCGTTAGATTTATTAGCATATTTTACTGTGTTAGAATTTCTGGAAATCATATTGGAATGAAATTGTTTTAAACATTTGCATATCTAGAAGTGAACTAAATTTGTAAATCTGCAATCTTTCTTCTCTTATAAACAAATATTTGCTTGGAGGAATTGATCGTTTCCAAAGTTCATTGCATTTTCCACTGGCTATTTGAAAACTCTTGTAAAAATATAGGTCGCTTTTACAACGTCAGGAATATTAAGAGCATAATTTGCAATGACTAGTAAGCTTTCTGCTAAAAAATGATTGAGGAACACATTTTGTTTTTAATTATGAAGCCACGATCGATGCCGATTGCCTACCAAAAAGGATCTAGCTGACGAAAACATTAATGGGTTTTACGACGTTTCATACCCTTCATCTAAAGATTAATGTTTGCAATATGAATTTGAGCAATAATATCCAATTGGATGACCACATGGGAGTTTCTTCAATAATGGGCGTGATCTTTTGAGATATGATCTCTGAAAGGATATAAATTCACTTGATTTTATAATGACCATAGAAGAGGAGTGACACTCGAGGCAGTTCATCACAGACCGAAGAGCAATAGTAAGCTCGTGGCAGTACATCACAGTAGGATTGGTGATCAAGACTGTGGCTGTCACTACTGTAGCTGTCTGTCGTTCAGGTCCACAAACAGATTCTTCCCGTCAGCCAGACTGGCAATCAAGATTTACTTTTAGACACAACATTAAAAAAACATTTGGAAGATGATAAAGCTTACACAACTCGTCATCGCCGTTATTGAGGCATTTATTGTCAACTCCATATGCGCCTACCAGGTAAGTGTATTCTAATCTTTACTTCGGGGTTTATTTATATATCCCTAATAAATTTAACATACCTCAGTTAGAAGATTCCTGATTCAACAATACTTTAAGAAACATTTAGAAGTTATCGGCAACATTATATGGAATTTTTGATGGTATAACACCAGATATATATATATATATATATATATATATATATACATATATATATATATATATATATATATATATATATATATATATATATATACTATATATATATATATATATATATATTCACTGCCTGGAAAATATACCTTCTGGATATAGGCGCATTGTACATTCTAAATATACCCGATAATGTTAATTACTATACTGATACAAGTAATATTAGATACTTCAAGTATTTACTTGGATAGTACTCTGGCAATGAATTTTCAATGGTTGACAGTCTTCACCCAAAACTAATGGCGGAGGTTTGGTATTACCTGACTATCAGAATGCAATGGTTTTACTAGCTGACTATCGGAATGCAAAGGTTTTACTAGCTGACTATAGGAATGCAATGGTTTTACTAGTTGACTATTAAAATGCAATGGTTTTACTAGCTGACTATCAGAAAGCAATGGGATTACTAGCTGACTATGGGAATGCAATGGTTTCTTGTCGAACTTTACGTTCTAGTTGGTACCATATACTTACTATTGTGCTGAGGTGCCGTTAACAGGTACAGCATACAGTACATACATATTATCCAGTCAAAACGGTACAGCATCCAAACAAATCCTTCAATTTCAAAACGGTACAGCATCCAAAACATATACTCCAGTTTCAAAACGGTACAGCATCCAAACAAATCCTCCAGTTTCAAAACGGTACAGCATCCAAACAAATCCTTCAATTTCAAAACGGTACAGCATCCAAAACATATACTCCAGTTTCAAAACGGTACAGCATCCAAACAAATCCTTCAATTTCAAAACGGTACAGCATCCAAACATATACTCCAATTTCAAAACGGTACGGCATACATACATATCATTCAATTTCAAAACGGTACAACATCGATACATATTCTCCAATTTCAAAACCGTGCAGCATACATACATATCATTCAAGTTCAAACGACGGACAAAAGTTTGTACTTTATCTAGTTCCTAAAACTATATTAGAGCCTCAAAACTTACCTAAATACAATCTTTTACGAAGGTATGACGAACTGACAATGAAAACATACCACCCCTTTAGTGGTGGAGCATTAAGTAGCCGATACAACAATTTTCCATGGAACTGCTTTTAAGGGTGAGAGTCAAGACTTCACTACGGCGTCAAAATTTCAGACGATATATTTTGTATTTCTTTGACACTAATCTTGATGTTTGACAAAGCAGCAAAAGTTTTAAAGTCATGCAGATATTAGAATTAAATATGAAATCATTCATCCCAATTTTGCAATGTATGTGAGGTCCAACAAAAACAATTTAAAAAAAATAAAATAAAACAAAATTCACAACAAGCATTTATGCCTATTCTGTCAAAGTAAAGACGAATGTCACATTAAACTGTTGTCTCGGTGGATTGAAATAACACATTTTTGTGACACATCTTTACAGATCCTGCAAATATTGTATATCATTACGATTTTATTGTTTTACCTGTGTATCCAGACGGTCTCATGTGCAAAGACAGTCGTATTTGTGAATGAAAGCTATCATCAAACATAAAATAACTCAATGTTTTGACAATTTAGGTGCGCTCTAGAAATTTGATTCAATAATCTTCATATTTATGTATTCATGCTCAGTTTACATTTGAGAGCTTTGGGCAGTTATGTAGTCCAATATTTGGGGATAAAGAGATATGAACAATTCAATTAAAGTCCCCGTCCACTTGACCATATCAATGATAAAGCATGGATAACTTTGACTGAATGGTGAAAGCAACTGAAAAATACACATGTTCATAGTAAACGTATGTATACAATAATGTATTCTAATATCGACTATACCTGAAAATAAGTCGGGTCCAACTGCAAACGACATAGATCATGATCTACAGTCGCATTTTTTGGCAAGTAGATCAGGGTCTATCATATTTGTTGTACTAATTAGTCCTAACAAACTGCATACACTCAGATCTTCCAGTACAATTTTGGCCAGCAGATCAGGGCCTGTGTTGCTAGTCCTAATGATTGGCTAGCAAATCAGGGCCTGTGTTGCTAGTCCTAATGATTGGCTAGCAAATCAGGGCCTGTGTTGCTAGTCCTAATGATTGGCCAGCAGATCAGGGCCTGTGTTGCTAGTCCTAATGATTGGCCAGCAGATCAGGGCCTGTGTTGCTAGTCCTAATGATTGGCCAGCAAATCAGGGCCTGTGTTGCTAGTCCTAATGATTGGCTAGCAAATCAGGACCTGTGTTGCTAGTCCTAATGATTGGCCAGCAGATCAGGGCCTGTGTTGCTAGTCCTAATGATTGGCCAGCAAATCAGGGCCTGCGTTGCTAGTCCTAATGATTGGCTAGCAAATCAGGGCCTGTGTTGCTAGTCCTAATGATTGGCCAGCAGATCAGTGCCTGTGTTGCTAGTCCTAATGATTGGCTAGCACATCAGGGCCTGTGTTGCTAGTCCTAATGATTGGCCAGCAGATCAGGGCCTGTGTTGCTAGTCCTAATGATTGGCCAGCAAATCAGGGCCTGTGTTGCTAGTCCTAATGAATGGCTAGAAAATCAGGGCCTGTGTTGCTAGTCCTAATGATTAGTCCTAGACCTAGATCTGTTGGCGACGGCAGATCTGTGTCTATACAGTTTGCACTTAGATCGGACTTTTAAACGAGTATATACGGTCTTATAAAAAAGGAACAAGAGCGAAATATAAGTAATCCATATATACACATATTTTGTTTTTCTTGCTAACGCGAAGAATAAGGTAAACTTCATAATAATGGTAATATGAATGAGTATTTATTTTTAATGTCAACTGCAACAAAACTTCCTCTGGAAATATTGGAGAAACACAAATGTATTATTTCAAACTGTCCGTGTGAAGAATTGCATGTAATTAAAAAAAAAAATATGTTTTGAATATTCAGTTTGAGAAACGAAACATAATATGACTCTACATGAATTGAACGGCTCTGAATGTTTCAGTTTCTTGGGATCAAGAAAAACTGTGTTGGCGATATTATGAAGTTGATGAAATCGATATGATTTGATGATGAAATCGATACGATTTGATGATGATTTTGTAAAAATCTATCAGAAACTCACCAAAGTTTATTAAAACAGCGGATTATACTAGGATCTGTCCATCATAGCGTTCAATAAGCATGCAATTTTATGAACAGTCAGTGTCCATAAAGTCTAATTGGATATATAAACTTTCTACCTTTGCATGTATACAAATTTATACTGATTAAAGTAGCACGGACTATAATCCTGCAATCATTTCCTCGGAAGATCTCGGCGAAGACCGTAAAACATCAAAACAGTAATGCAGGGAAACAAATTTTACCTGAAAAGGACGCTATATTTCTCCTTTTCACGATACCACAAAACATCTTGCCTAAATTGCGACATTGTTTACTCTGTTTAGTTTGGTGACCTACGACACAGCAACGCAAGTAGGTTTATTACCGCCGGTGCAATTGGAATAAAGTGCCTTGCCTCGAGACATACCACGCTTGCCAGTTCGGACTCATCCGAATCTACACCCTCTCGCTCGCGAATACAGCACGCTAGCTAGTGAACCAGAGTGGCTCCTCTGTCATTAAAGTAAAGTCCTATTTCGATCAATGAAATAAAAACCTATTTCTGTTACTTTACTTCGACAGTATATCCCCTAATGGGCAAGTCGACTAAACGTTCTCAGAAGCTTAAAACAAGACAATTATGAATGAAGAAATCAATGCAAATTATTCCTTTTCAAGACAATTATGAATGAAGAAATCAATGCAAATTATTCCTTTTCAAGACAATTATGAATGACAAAATCAATGCAAATTATTCCTTTTCAAGACAATTATGAATGAAGAAATCAATGCAAATTATTCCTTTTCAAGACAATTATGAATGACAAAATCAATGCAAATTATTCCTTTTCAAGACAATTATGAATGAAGAAATCAATGCAAATTATTCCTTTTCAAGACAATTATGAATGACAAAATCAATGCAAATTATTCCTTTTCAAGACAATTATGAATGAAGAAATCAATGCAAATTATTCCTTTTCAAGACAATTATGAATGACAAAATCAATGCAAATTATTCCTTTTCAAGACAATTATGAATGAAGAAATCAATGCATATTATTCCTTTTCGAGACAATTATGAATGAAGATTGAATGAATACAGTTAGATCACTAAAGAAAGGAAAGTCAGCCGGCGTGGACAACATACCAGCAGAACTCATTCAAGCAGGAGGAGAAGAGATAGTCACAGTCCTAACAACAATCTGCAACAAGATATGGCAGACAGGAGAATGGCCCACCACATGGACTCAGTCCTTGGTCATCGTGCTCCCCAAGAAAGGAAACCTACAGCTATGCCAAAACAGCAGAACCATCAGTTTGATCAGTCACCCGAACAAAGTCATGCTGAAGATAATTCTCAACAGACTAAAGCCTCAAGAACAGAAAATTATTGCTGAAGAGCAGGCAGGCTTCCGAGAAAGAAGGAGCACCACAGAACAAATCTTCAATCTCAGACTCCTTTCTGAGAAATACCTTCAGCATCAGCAGAATTTATACCATGTCTTTATATATTTCAAAAAGGCCTTTGATAGGGTATGGCATGCAGCCTTATGGGGCAACCATGAGGAAGTACAACATCGGCTCAGACCTGGTGCAGGTTGTTGAGCACCTCTATGACAAAGCCACCAGTGCTGTCATCAATGGCAGCAGAGGAGATTGGTTTCGAACAACAGTTGGAGTCAGACAGGGATGTATACTGCCACCTACACTCATCAACATTTTCCTGGAAAGGATCATGGAGGATGCCTTGCATGACCACAAGGGCACTGTCAGTATCGGAGGAAGAGCAATCACCAACCTTCGCTTCGCAGATGATATTGATGGTTTAGCAGGAGATCAAAAAGAACTGGCTGACTTGGTTGAGCGCCTCGACACAACCTCCACAGCATACGGTATGGAGATTAGCGCCGAACAAACCAAACCGATGAGAAACAATACCAATGGCATCAGTGCAGAAATAAAGGTCAGTGGACAGAAGCTGGAAAGAGTCACAAGCTTCAAGTACATGGGATCAATTATCACAGATGAGGGCTCCAAACCAGAACTACTTTGCTGAATTGCCCAGAGAACAGCAGAATAACAAGGTTGAGACCAATATGGAAAGATACCAACATTGCTTTTGGTTCCAAAATAAAGTTGATGCTCTCGATCGTCATATATATCTTTCTGTATGCTTGTGAAACATGGGCACTCACATCAGATCTACAAAGAAGGATTCAAACCTTCGAAATGAGATGCTACCGCAAGATCTTGGGCATCTCATACATTGACCATGTAACCAAAGAAGAAATCCACAACAGGATCCAACGAGCCATCGGATCCTATGAAGACCTCTTGACCACTGTAAATATGCGCAAACTGAAGTGGTACGGTCATGTTTCAAGATCATCCGGACTGGCAAAAACAATCTTGCAAGGCACAGTACGAGGGTGCAGAAGAAGAGGCAGACAGAAAAGAGGTGGGAAGACGACATTAAGGAGTGGACAGGCATGGGATTTGGAGATTCCCAAAGGGCAGCAGAGAACAGGGAAAGATGCAGAGAATTGGTTGTAAAGTCAACTGTGGTGCCCCATCGACCTCTTGGATTAAGGGATTGATGATGATGATGATGATGATGATGATGATGATGATGGTGATGATGAATGAAGAAATCAATGCAAATTATTCCTTTTCGAGACAATTATGAATGAAGTATATCCTCTTTGTTTAGATAATATACTTGTTTCACATAATTAACAGCAGAATCGTTACGTCTTATATTATATTACTTGTACTTATTCTACAATATATTGAACTAAATGACAGCAAGCTACTTCACCACCCATTTGAAAACTCATTGACAAAAAGTCCGCACGAAAATCTCTATGTATTCATCATGGAAAGAGGGTTGACAATGTTATCTGCCTTAATCGTCATAATAAAAGCGCTATTGTTCTGATTATCTATGTATTATAGTCCAGCAGGCACATTTGATTATCCTTGCGTCCAGCCTATGTTTGGTTATCCTTGAGTCTAGGCTGTGCATTTGGTTATCCGTGAGTCCAGCTTGTGTTTGGTTATCCTTCAGTCCAGGCTGTGCATTTGGTTATCACTGAGTCGAGGCTGTGCATTTGGTTATCCTTGCGTCGAGCCTGTGTTTGGTTATCAAATCTTGAAAATAAGCACTGTAATGCGTCCGAACGTTTTGAACTATTTTGTTACTATTAACATACGGACATGTTCTCTGAGCTGGTTGGCGTAGAGATAATATCCAAATTGGATGTTTGTTTGGTTTTTTTTGGGGGGGGGGGTATATTTAGTCCAGCCAGTGGGTTTATCCCTTAGACTAGAATGAAGAAATTAACCACGACTGTGTCTAATCTATAAGGCTAGCAAACGACTCCTATTAACTACATCGTCCTTATTCCTTTCCTCCATAGTAAAATCAGCCTTGCTATTATATCTCTTACTATTTTACTGAATCCAATATTCAGTTATTTAACTAATTTTTGAAGTATATCCATCATATCAGAATATTCAGCCAATATGAAGAAACTTCAATTAAACATTAAGTAGAGTTATTCAACAGCGTTAACAACCACATCCACCCCAGCTCAGCAATTTCTATATATGTATTATTTTTATCTGTCGACATAAAGTAGATTTATTTATATTTCTTTATCACTCTTTTTCTTAAAAATCCATTACCTAATTTATCTTTCCAAGGGCAACGCACTTTACCCCCAGTTGCCTCGGCACTAAAACCTACATATGTAACTGTGCCGTATAGCATCAAACCAAATTAAATGTAATTTATCTATATGACTCCCATTCTTCTTGATCCATTTAAGAATCATTATACCTGTTCCTATTTTTCTTTATATATAAGAACTTGGTCAATATTTTTTTGAATGCTTCTTCTAATATCATACGAATATTTAGATGTACAGTTGGGCAGGTAATAAGGGGATGATTTACATGTACAGCTGGGCAGGTAATAAGGGCACGATGCACATGGTCAGTTATGCAGGTAATAAGGGATGATGTACATGTACAGTTGGGCAGGTAATAAGGGGATGATGCACATGTACAGTTATGTGGGTAATGAGGGGATGGCTCACATGTACAGTTTAACAGGTAAAAAGGGAATAATGCGCACATACAATTGGACACGTAATCAGGGAATGGTTCATATGTACAGTTTATAGGTAATCAGGAGATGATGCTCTGAAAGTAACTACCGTCAAAATATCTTCTAGTTTTGATGGAAATTAAGTTTTACATTTTATCTTTTTCGGTGGAAATAATGTTATATTTGATCTTTTTGGTGGGAATTGTGTGTTATATTTGATTGTTTTGGTGTGAACTATGTGTTATATTTGATTGCTTTGGTGATAATTGTGTGTTAAATTTGATTTTCCATCAAATAACAGAAAAAGCGTTATGTATTATTTACATACATATAAATATCTAAAAAATAGGCTTTAATAATAATAATAATAATAATAATAATAATAATAATAATAATAATAGTAATGATACTACTACTACTACTACTACTATTACTACTACTACTACTACTACTACTACTACTACTAATAATAATAATAATAAAAGCTTTCTATTCTGAGGCCTTAATATGCCATTTCAGCTGGTCAAGAAAGAATGACTTTAATGATATTTTAAAAGAAGTAAGAGAATTTAAATTACGTATCGTCAGGGGCAAGGAATTCCATACAGTGGGTGCTGATACAGTGAATCAGCTTTTGTACTGGTTGGTTTTCGACCACTGAATCTGTAGATCGTTGTTAGTCGTCGATCGGAGATTACGCTCAGTATTTGATGATCTTAGTTCAATTAGGTTAGAGATATAATCTGGAGAAATATCGTTTTAAAAACTTATATGTCATGATTCCTTTAAAATAAAGAATACGTTTTGGTATGGGTAGCCATTGCAGACGTGAAAATAAAACACTCGAGGGAGTCATAATAGGAAGTTTCAGTGTTATTTCATTGGTATAGTTGACGAAAAGTGTTTATGGCCTGCATAAAATATTAATAATGCTGTTGAGAATGTTTATATGAATATATTATTCGCATAATGCCTTCTTTTCCATTCCTGCCATTATCCTTCCCAATTACTTATTCTGTGTTAAATACAATTATTTTGTACACCTACTGATGCTTAAATGTTTATGCATGTATCCTCAGCATCTTGTCAGAACTCCGTCATAAACCGTTAAACAACATGTCCAGTAATATCTGTTACTCCAGGTTTTAGAATCTTACTCGAAATTACAAATACAGCTTTCTGATTGCTCACAGTATTTTGGAGTAAAATTTTGAGTTTACCAAAGTGTCATAACGACAGGACAGCATGTAGACTGGGTTGTTCTACCTGATTATACGTTAAGATGATTCAGTCATACCCCCTCACAAACCCACTGTACTAGTCTACAAGTAACAAATGCCACTTACACCATTGCTGGACTCGGTACTCCTAACAGTACCTGGGCAACTTTCACTGGCTATACAGCTCTAAAATACATCGTATTCTAGATTATTTAAACACTCCGTTGGGTCTGCTGGTACAGTCTCCTCATGCGTTTTTTCATTTTTCTTTCTTTCTTTTTTCTCGATTTGTGTCATTTATAAAATTTAGAATTCTAAAAATTATGTTTCACGATTTGTAATATGCCAATATTTAAAACGAAATCCACAATTTCTACGATGCTAACTTAGAATTGGCTTAAGTTACAATTTTCTGTGTCTTGCGAGTGGGAAGGAGTGGTCATATACACCGCGCGTTTTCTGATTCCAACATCTCCCACACAACACATATATCTTCTGATACAATGATTACGTCCGAAATACGTTCCAAAGACTTGGCTAAGTGTCATAGGTTATGTTTGCCTGTTTTCTCCTTTAAGCTTCAATATTTTTTTGTAGAGAGGTTTACGGAATGCTAATATTGATTTATGAATAGTCAATTACTTGTGATAAATACGTCGTGCTGCGGTATAGAGGACTTTTACGACGATACCATTTACATTATTATCAAAATTATTATTATTATTATTATTATTATTATTATTATTATTATTATTATTATTATTATTATTGATCAATGAACAACAAAACTCTATTTATTGAATTTGTTGGTTTGTCTTTGGTTCCATTTTTGGTGGAGGAAATACTAATGAAAAAGCATGCATCTTTTTTATTTCTGAAAGCAAGAATTAAACTCGAAACAACGGAGGTGCCCAGGAGGCTTATTACCATTATTATTATTATTATTATTATTATTATTATTATTATTATTATTATTATTATTATTTATGTTGATGAAGACAATAAATAGAAAGTAAATCCTATCTGTGACATCTCCAAGAAGAATTCAAGTTAAATGTCAACCTTGTTTTGACACAGATTGCACAACCACCAAAAACAAAACCTTAAGATCTCCAAGACAGTTCAGATTAAAAGGCACAAGCGAATCACCTGAAGATTATCAATTTTATAAAAATATGTATAAATCACTTACAAGAAGCAAGCGCAAGAAATATGAATTAAAACAACAACAACAAAATAGCATTTTATCTGCACTATACTCAAAAGATACACAACTTTTCTGGCGCCTTGTAAAGAATCCAGTTACATGTACTGGTATGCAAATCAGTATAACATCTGCAACTTTGTAAGAATATTTTTCAGAATTATTAAATTTTTCCAGGTCTGTTGAACAGATACAGGAAACAAAAAGCACTCAACTAATTGATGAGACTTTAGATACAACACTCACTGAAGAGGAGGTACGCCTAGCATTGAGTAAACTGAAACATGACAAAGCTGGGGGAATATATGCTTTATCCAGCGACTTCTTTATACGTACGAACAACATAATAGCACCAATATTAACAATATTATTTAATAAACTATTCGATGTTGGAAATTATCCAGAATATTGGTCAACAGATGTCATCATACCAATTTTGAAGAAAGGGGATGCAAATAAACCACCTAATTACAGAGGCATTAGTTCACTACTTGTATTAAGCAAAGTGTTTACATCGGTTTTAAATAATAGGATAAATGAATGGGTGGAGGAAAATGAATTACTGGGTGGAGGAAAATAAATTACTGGGCGAAGAGCAAGCAGAATTCAGAGCGGGGATTTTCTACAGTAGATAATATAATGTATATTATATACATTAATTTGTAAATATTTAAGAAAACGTAGCGGTAGAGTCTATGCAGTATTTATTGACAATGAAAAAGCCTTTGATAGGATAGAGAGACGTTTACTGTACCAAAAGCTAGTTAGTAAAAATATTAGTGGAGAAATGTAAAGAAACATTAAGCCAATTTATAATGATGTAAAAGCATGTGTTAAGTCCAACAATCTTATTACCAATGTGTTTAATTGCCTTTTGGGCGTAAGCCAAGGTTGCGTTTCATTGCCATTACATTTTTCTTTATTTTTTGAACGATTTAAAACACTTTTTAGCTGAAGGAAACTGGGGGTGGGTGGGTCTGTAGAAGCCTTAGAACTACTTTTATTACTGTATGCAGATGATTTAATTGTCTTTGCTGACACTGCCCACCAGTTGCAAAATATGCTCAATAGGCTGCATACATATTGCCTAAAGTGGAAATTAAAAGTTAATATGGAAAAAGCAAGAGTGGTTTTATTTCGCAGAGGTGGCTATCTCAGAAGTTACGAAAAGTGATACTATGGCCATGCAGCGGTAATGATTGAATCTTATTATAAATATTTAGGATGTATATTTTCTTTAAAAAAATCCTCTTGGCATATGTGCCAGAAAAATGTATCATTGCAGGCGCTAAAGGTTGTGCATGTATTGAAGCAAAGTCTTTCAAAATTTGGCAGATTACCCGTAACTGGATTGCTTTGTCTGTTTGACGCGAAGATAGCTCCCATCCTTAATTATGGGGCTGAGGTTTGGGGGTTTTATGATGCCATTGATATTGAAAAAGCTCATTTGTCATTTTGTAAATATACTCTTCGTACATCTAAGTCTACCCCAAATACATTCGTATATAACGAATTAGGAAGAATTAGTATGTAATGTATAAGATATAAACGTATTTTGAAATATTGCCTAAGAATTCTAAAAATGTCGGAAGACAGGTATACTAAACAATGCTACAATTTACAGTAAAGACAGGGGAAAATTGTAATTTCTGGGCTAACAATGTCAAAAAGCTTCTAGTTACATTTGAATGTGGCAGTGTTTGCGTAAATGATGAAAGTACATTTCTTAGATTGTTCAGCCAGAGATGTGAAGATATTTTTAGGCAAAAGCTGCCGCATGAGATTAAAGTCGATGGAAAGTCTGCGTTTCTATAGGTCATTGGGAGTATAATTTAGTTGTCAAAGATATATAGAATTGTTGGGAGATAGCGATCTTTGTCATATAATCACTACGCTTAGATTGGGGAGCTCGTCAATCAGAGGTAATATGGGAAGATATGAAAGTATTTTCTATGAGGATAGATTGTGTCAAATTTATTACGTTAACATCTAAAATGAATTTCCATTTTATTACTGCTTGTCCGCTATATGGATAAATACGAATAAAATATTTACCCACCTTTGTATATAAAAATCCCACTTTAGATAAATTTAGGTCTTTTATACAAAATAATACTAATAAAATTATGATGACTAATTTAGCAATGTTTACTATAAAAGCCTTAAAGATTAGAGAAAACGTTTTATCAACGACTCTTGCTACATAAGACTTTACATCAATATCACAAACTTTCTCCATGCAAGTTTTAGGGTTGCCTTAAATTCGTTTGTGTGATTACTGTGCAGTATATACTTGTATCTCACTCAGTTTGAAAAATGCAATAACGATTACTTTCATGTATATTACTTCCAATAGATATGATGTTCTTTTGGTACGCACTATAACATCTTTATGTACCGCATGATGTATGGATATATATCATGGGCCAGTGTCCTGTATTACAAATAAACAGTATTATTATTTATGTTGATGTTAAGTAAATCAATTTTTATTGTCTTGTATTGAAAACATTTATATGCGAAGCATGCGCACAAGATTCTCTCTTTGTTTATGTGTTTTTCGGTTAAAATAAGGCCAGGTTTCCGTTTTGCCGGAGTCATTTTTCGTTTAGCTACCTTCATCAGATAACTTTCTACTTTTCAATGATTGAAAAAGTGTGCGGAATAAAATAAAACACGGAAATCACTATTTGACATTATTCTCAGGATTTTTAAAAATGTTACTTATTTCCAAGAGTAATTTCTAAAGTCGTACAATGTCGTTCGGATACACTTAAAAAACAAAGCAAACAAAAACAGAAACAAAAAAAAAAAAATAATTCCAGGTAGCTATAAAAGTACTCATTACATATCTGATCTACCTATAAATAGGTGTAGTAGATACCTGTGATGTATATAAATAGAACATAAACGATGAAATTAAGAAAATTGCTGCATATTCCAGGCACATTGTGTCGAGCTATAAAAATCACAACGTATTTACCACAGGTAATTGATTTTTCTGAGAGTCGAACGTGTATTATTCTGTGGGTTGAGACATTTCTACAAAGTATAAAGCTTTTTGGATAAATTAGGCAAAACGTATTTTTGACGGGACACTTGTTTAGGGAGTGCGCGCCACATGTTTGGGCCTACGGGCCACGTGTTTGGGGCTTATTCTGCACATAATCTGAGCGTATTCCTCACGTAGTCGTCAAATCCGTAATGTTGACTATTATCTACAGTATGTTCCTAAATATTTAAACAGTTTAATTTACTTAAACTGGTTGGGTAGCAATTTCCATGGACTTCGTGGTTTGTAATAACGAATTGTAAGAAAGAGAGAAAATAGAGAAATAACAACGCACCTGAATAAAGCGCAGTGGTATATCAAAGAAATTGTGTGGGGACGGAAATGTAATGCTTAGCCAAAAGGAACACTGAAACAGCTGAAATAAATCAACCCGCAGCACACCCCACCAGATAACAGACACTTAGGATTTAGTCTCAGTTTCTGGACGATCACATAAAAATTCAAATAATTTTAACCGCTTTTAGTTTGGGAGTAATTTGTTATATTGTTACCACATATCGTAGAGTCAAAAGTATATCTTTTAGTTTATTCTTTAAAATTGTTGACAATAATGGAGAGAGAGAGAGAGAGAGAGAGAGAGAGAGAGAGAGAGAGAGAGAGAGAGAGAGAGAGAGAGAGAGAGAGGAATGATAGAGCTGGGCAAATTTTACACATAAAAGCTGTCAACAAAACAGTTCCTGAGCTAATTTGTCGGATGAAGACACTTTTAGCAGTTGAATTTGCTTCCTTTAGCTTGAAATGAGTATTACTTAGTAAAGTTTGAAATGAGTATTACTTAGTAAAGCTCCAAATGAGTATTACTTAATAAAGCTTGAAATGAGTATTACTTAGTAAAGCTTGAAGTGAGTATTACTTAGTAAAGCTTGAAATGAGTATTACTTAGTAAAGCTTGTAATGAGTATTACTTAGTAAAGCTTGAAATGAGTACTACTTAGTAAAACTTGAAATGAGTATTACTTAGTAAAGCTTGAAATGACTATTACTTAGTAAAGCTTGAAATGAGTATTACTTAGTAAAGCTTGAAATGACTATTACTTAGTGGAACACTATAGTATTTATATCTGTTGCAAGTAAAATGTTTAAAATATGTATATTTGGCGCTTACAATGTATTATTTTATTCGTATGTGAAAAACAAGAATAATTTATAATTGAATTTATATTTTCCTTTCAATATGTATGTGATTTTTGGAGCAAATTATTTCTTTGTATGTGTCTTGTACCAAAATAAAGGCCTGATAAAACGTGTAGATGTAGACTACCATTCTCTCTCTCTCTCTCTCTCTCTCTCTCTCTCTCTCTCTCTCTCTCTCTCTATATATATATATATATATATATATATATATATATATATATAATTTTGTTGTCCATTCACCATTTAATCAAGAAAAGGGATGAAGCCAGTTTGTAAAACATTCTTTGAGCAGCTTGCTGTTTGAGCTAAAGGTTCATTGCTAATGGTACTAAAATAAGTAATGCCGAACGCCAATTTGCAGACATGAAAATAATCCATTTTTGCACTAAATTAAGAAATTTATACTAGTACCTCATTAAATGTATCATTTCCTTCAGTTAGCTTCTGCACTGCGAAACGTCATCGCAACAAGAAAAAGATAATGAGCTTAGATGGGACTACCCGCCTTGCGGATCAATTACGATCATTACGGAAAAGACGGGATCGGGAATTGTTTTCAGAATTAACGCTACTCGCATCTTGCTTTCCGCTTTCTGAAATATCTCGCACATTAGGATTGTCCTTCGATACATTCACGACAACAAAATTCCGGTCAAATAAGATATGACTGACAGTTTAATAGTCTTGCGGTAAGTGCGTTTCGTTTCGAAAGAACAGTCTTTTTATGTCACTGATTAGCTTTTAATGAAATTTCTAAGTTCATTGCACGGCAAGTAACATGATTAAAGCGTCAAATAAAAACACATATTCAACTTTGAAGAATTTTTCCCAGTGTAAATTTCAGATATATTTAAAACAATGCAGATAATCTTTAATTAATAGCATACAACTGTATATAACAAATAGCAAATCAGATATGCACAATATTCACGCATCATCTGTATTATTATTATTATTATTATTATTATTATTATTATTTAAGAAATGCAACCCTATACATTACTGCATATTTTAGCCCAACTAAAGTACTGACCTATAATAACGTGTAGATGATGACAGCGAATTCTTGGCAGAGAAGAAACGCGGTTAATGTGTTCTCATTGCCATTGAAAAAAACGATAAAAGTCTTTACTCTATTTTCCTTGTAAAATCTACAGTTATGAGTACTTGAGCAATATCAACAGGGGAAGAACTATAATTTGGCCAGCATCCCCATTTTTACACATGGACGGCGCTTAAAGATATGCCTGAAGTTCGAATAACTTCAAATACATACATACATACATACATACATACATACATACACACACACACACACACACACACATACATACATACAAGATTACATACATACATACATACATACATATATACATACATACAAGATTACATACATACATACATAAACACACATACATACATACATACATACATACATACATACATACATACATACATACATACATGCATACATACATACATAAATGTAATAGATGCAATAGACATACTAGATTCACACTGGCTTTTTTGTCAAGACAATGACTCATTACTTCGTATCCTTTTGGGCATGCGAGTGGACATCTTTGATTCTGTGGATGATCATTCATGGCAGGCATTCATGTGTGTGGTGGCTGAATGAACAGTCACAATGTACAGAAGAGCAAATGAACTTGAAAACGATGTCTGATATTATGCTTGTTCAGAATATTAGGGAAATAGACCCATTTCATTCCTATCATAAAAATATTCATAAGTGTTCCAAGTGAGAGCCAAGGTGATAATCATTTCATTTGCAATGAGCTCTTTCACTTATGTGTTTAGACATTGTGTTTCTCTACTTTCGTAGGTATATACTACATGTTAAATGTGTTGTGTATCCATTAATGTCAAGCTATGTTCCTATCTTTATTGTGTAATAATGAAAAAATAACTGAATGAAATCTCTTTTGAAGAGGAAATAAAGTCAGTCAGTCAGTCATGCATACATACATACATACATACAAGATTACATACATACACACATACATACAAACACACGCACACGCATACATACATACATATATACATACATACATACACACACACATACATACATACATACATACAAGATTACATACATGCATACATACACACACATACATGCATACATACATACACACACACGCACATGCATACATACATACATACATACGCACGCACGCACACATACATACATACATATATACGCACGCACGCACGCATGCACGCACGCACGCACACACACATACATACATACATACATACATACATACATACATACATACATACATACATACATACATACAATTGAAATGATTTGTTCAAAGAGGTGTTCTTACATGCTGCGAGCGAGTCAACTAGACAAAGCTTTTAAGGAGCTGAGTCTGAATTCTGAATTTGATGGAAACGTTTATTTTAGTCAGTTAATATACTATAATTGATACTTACATCATCGTTTATTTTAGTCAGTTAATACCCTATAACTGATACTTACATCATCGTTTATTTTAGTCAGTTAATACGCTATAATTAATACTTACATCATCGTTTATTTTAGTCAGGTAATTCACTATAATTGATACTTACATCAACATATTGATATGGCAGTGAGCAAAACTTCAATCAGTTTTTTCAAATGCTGCTTCAGAGAAGATGGAGAGAGGCCTATTTCTGTTTCTTATTTTGAAGCGTTTCTTGGTTTACAAACTACTGTTACAGAAAAGAAGCACACCGGTGTTCTTTTCCTTTATTATCTGGATTAAAATATGTAATCGGATCGGCCGTACGTTCATTTCAAGATTCACAACCCAAAGAAATAGTGCTTTCGATTTTAAAAATGAAAGATGATAAAGAAAGACTAGAAACAAGAAGAAGGAACGAAAGAAGATAAATGAGAGTAGAAACCTGTGTATATAATTCATATTACAGGAAATGCTTTCAAGCAGTGTTAGGATCCAGTCGTTTCGTAGCTTGGATATAGTTTGTGCACAGCGACACCTATAAAATTGATTTTGTTCTTTTCATAAGTTCGGAACTTCCTCTTAACAATAAATCCCAGTTTAAATTTTGATAATAATAATAATAATAATAATAATAATAATAATAATAATAAAATCAACAACTGTCTCTTGGTTTAGATAAAGGATTTATTTTCTTCAGTGGAATTAGGTATCAACAATCCTTAGGATTCGTCTTTCTTACTTGAATTAGGTTATCTACCATCCTTAAACTGATTTTGAACCTTTTGTTAGGACATATCAGTAGTTGAAACTTTCATCGTTCTCCAAGTACTGAGATCTGAAGGGGTGATTTGTGGACAATTTGAATATATCGATGATATGCATTAGTGATTTGAGTTACGCTCTTCAGAATATCGGCACTGTATTTCTGTAGTGTATAATATGATTTATGAAACTTGTCTATTTGCAAGCTAATAAAGCTGTCTTCCTGCTTAATAATGTTCTCGTTGCATGATTTCAGTACACCTTGCCAGAATGCCCAGAGGATGCCGTGTGTTCAGAGATCGTTGCAATTTCATCAGGTTCCATTTATGAACAGTCCTATTATCCAGTCCAAAAGTGCAAGTGCCCCTCATACATGTACTGTCCCAAAGAGCCCGGCTCCCAAACCATCAGTGTGAACAAAGATAGATGGTAACATTAAGCACATACAAAACACACACGCATGCACATGAATAAATTAATATACACGACTTCAGCTGCCCGTTGTGATTGGCGTGCTTTATCAAACTATGTGGAATATATTTCTTCTACGTATCACACCAAGGAATGTTAGTCAGATCCAGGGCAGACAAGTTCATAGCATAGACATTGTTGGAGGGCATTGAGATGGTCACCCGTGTGGGGAGGGGGAACGAGTTGCCCCCTCTTTGTGCGTAAATCGTACTCTTAATTTTCGCAAACACCCCCCCCCCCCAATGTTCTTGCCAATGGGCATATTAAGTTATATTTAGTAATGACCCTTAACTTTTGATTGGTCACAAAACATTATGTGAGTGTATTGCTTGGCCAGGTATATATTGTCACAGCGCAGTTCAAGATTCTTTCTGACTGTTTTTAATAATGCAATAACATATAAAAGGAATTAAAAGCAACATATGAATAAAATAACGCGATATCGTTATGTGCATCAACAATTCTAGATACGTGAATCATTAAAATCAAGATGTTGTACGTTAATATACCCATACTGTCAGAGACAATAATAACTAGGCATATGTAGGCAACTAGCCAATCACATTACCCGGACAATGGAGTGTTATATGTGGGAAAGACTGCCCGTTATTATCTCGACAACGCCGGAACATTCTGGCATTTTTAAGTAAATCTACGCCTGTTGCTAATTATTTATCACTTTCTATTTTCTAGGAAAACAAATTATCAATTAGAAAAGAATTCGTTTTTACTCACTGTCCTTGATGAATAGCTCATACGTTGCTGTGTGTGTGTGTGTGTGTGTGTGTGTGTGTGTACGTGTGTAGTTACATTATAATAGGGATTTTCTATTTTGATAATTCATCCAGGTCAAAGCCTTCAACCCCTATTACTTTGTGCTCACAAAACACGCGCACAAATGCGAATCCACTTGCTAACTTTACCACCAGGCTCCCATGCCATATGGGTTGGAAGACTTCAACCTAGATCAGTAGCCACACAAACGCTTATTATCTTACTAATGTGGACTATCAGTGCCGGATTTACCCTTATTATCTTACTAATGTGGACTATCAGTGCCGGATTTAAGCATAAGCTAAACAAGCTACAGCTTAGGGCCTCACAGTCTGAACTTACAGTCTGAAGGGGCCTCTCAGATTTATTTTATACCAAATACGGCCTCTACAGCTTCCCATAGCTTAGTGCCTCGCTATGTCTAAATCCGGCACTGTAGACTATCTACGGACCACTTGTATGATGTCCATTAATGTTTGTGATTGAAATAAACCGACACAACCTATGTACACAAGTAAAGTTTTCAGTCAGGCCAATATTATTGATTATGACTATACAACATATGTGGAGATTTCTTTTTTGTGACACGAAAATACTTCTCCATGAATAGTATTATTTTTTGCTACTATGATGTGTGTTTATTTTTCAAATTGTTCCCTTCAATAGACTTGACGAACATTAATACCAAACTCGTGTGTTTCCGTGACTGATTTTAAAACATTATATTCATGGGACCAAATTTTTTTTATAATATATATTCGATAGGACTAAAAGAAACAGAAAAACTTTGTACTATCTTATAAAACGTAATAAATTGTCAATTGCATATCAGCATATGACGTGTAGTTTGTGGAAAGAAGCATTTTTAAAGATTTAATTAACATAGAGCACCTGCGTCAGCAAGAACTAATTTACTTTGCTGCTCGCTATACATATCTTTCGTTATGGAGACTTTTTTCTCGGTCATAGAATCTAAATTCGGCATGAAATGAAATAAGTTTAAAATCAAGATTTATGAAACAGCAATAAGTACAAGCAGTTTCCTTTTGATTAAAGCTTGGATTATGTGCAATATAACTCATGATAACTATAGAATCTCGTAATTGAAAATGGAAAGTTTTACAGAGTAGATTTCATAAAATAGATTACACCAAAGAATCTTTCTCCATTTTAGAAATTACTTTACAACAAAGAGTATAAGATCAACAAGGCATACACGTACATCAGTTGAAAAGCAAGCTTCCAAATATTCATGAAATTCTATAATTCAAAATGAACGATTAAGTTATTATTAAACTCAAACCGACAATTAAAGTTGTTATAACAACAGAATACTATCAAGTGTTACCTATTACATAAAGATATGTAATGAAATCTTCAAGCAATAAAAAATAACAATCAAAGGATCAAACCTCTGGTTACAGTTCTAAAGAAATTTGTGATAAATAGGCAATATAAAAATTGTGACCGGTTCAATCGAGCTGGTACCCAATGAGGCGCTGTATAGAGAAATGGAATAGAAAGCTCTTGAAACCAGACGAAAGAACCATTTGGTGGCGGAAATTTCTTTTAATGAGTATGAGAAAACTAGCACAGGCGTTGAACTTTAGCGTGCAAATTCTGTATCCATGCAACAGCCGGTTTCCATGGTCAGTTATCATAAGTAAGATGACCCTGTTTACGACGTGTCAGAATAAGCAATCTTAATTTAATACACACAGAACTGTCAATAGTCGATCGCAATTTGCAAAGTTAAGTTGCATAACTGAGTGCACAGATCGCACTAAGTTTGAAGATGATTAACGACACGTGGATCTATTGCAATACTGATTACCACAACTTACCTTAAAAAATCCTAGGCCGCATAAGACTATTGTAGGCATTAATAACCTCAGTCAACCCGTTTTAACTTTTTCATTTCGTTTTTTTATATCAGTTATATCATAAGAAGGTTAAATGCCCATTTGATTCTGAATGGACAAAGTACGTACACATACACGCGCTCACACTAGAAAGCGTTCGCGTCAAAACAGTGTACTAAACGTATTTCAAGTTATGAAACGTTTTAAATCATAATTATTGAATAATGAGCAGTAAGCCAATTTCAAATTACAACTTCATATGGTGTAAATGATGTTTCTTTTCTGGTCATATGGTGTATATGACGTTTCTTTCTTGTCGTATGGTGTGTATGATGTTTCTTTCTGGTTGGGGTAGGTGGGTGGGTGGTAGAAGATTAAAATTCGCCGATGTCTAGAATTATAATCGTGTGATAGCAAATGGTCTAAAGCAAAAACCGGAGTAAGCAAACCAAATAATCGTTAATTTCCGATTGTTTTTTTTTATTATTATGTTGTGTTTTTAAAAAATTATTTTCGTCAGCAATTTACGCAACTCTTTATTTTCTACTTGCAATTAAAGCGTCAATCAAAGAAACATGCCCGAGTTTGATAGAAATTGCTTGAACGGTGCAGAGTTTTGCGTTACGGCGACCGCAGTGACTTTGTGACTTAAAACATCATTACCCATTTCATCGTGACTTTGTGACTTAAAAAATCATTACCCATTTCATCGTGACTTTAATAATAATCATTATCCATAAATAATTTTAGTTGCATGCTCAGTACACGTTTCCTTCATTTCAAGAAATGGAACAAGCACCAAGATTTTTAAGCAATGTCTATGATATTCTCAACAACACAATACGCAATCTTTATGTGAAGAATTTTAATCCTCAGAAAACACATAATTTATAAATGAATTGTATTTGTGAAAAATCTACCTCCTAATATAAGTTTAATTACAATTCAAGGTGGCATTTTTAGGTATGGTTTGTGTCGCCCGGTCTCGGAAATCAAGACATGCCAGAAGGGAGAGGTTGCTGAGGAAGTCCTGTTCAGCGCCAGAGATTTCGGAGACAAGATTTACACTACGGTAAGATCTTATGCCTCCCTCTTGAGCATCGGATATCGATCGTATTGCTTGAATACGTATCTTACCAATTATTGGTTTAGCACTAAACAAAATATTCTAAAATATTATAAAATGTTTTTACATCCATACAGAAGCCAAATCGCTTAAATAGTCAAACCCCACGTTCCCATTATTTGACTTGTTAAGGCAGATACGCTGCTTATGACAAACGCACTTGCAAAAAATAATTTATTCTGTTTCCACGTTTCAAGATATCAATATGAATCGATTGCGCGATCACAAATGAATTGTTTGTAAACGTGTCTTTGTTCAGTTTCTTTGCGCTGTAATTGCCGGTATCGTACGCGAAAACTTTATGACTGCATGTACATGTCATAAAATTGAGCTCTTTATCCGTAACACAGTAAACGAATAATTAATATACCCTGTGATGTCACTATAAACACAAAAGAGACATGTATGTTACTTATTTCATGACTGTTTTCAATTATATTTTCATTTTATTTTCATTAATTCAAATTGTTATACACCACCCTGTCATAAAAATGTAAGGTTTTCTCTTGACTTTTCTGTTTGGTGCTTGTTTTCTGTATGCAAGTTACCTCTTATCCTGAAGATGAGCTTGAGCAACTCAAAACTATCAAATTTTGTGTCTGTCTATCTGTTTGACTGACTCCGTGTGTGTGTATCTCTCTCTCTCTCTCTCTCTCTCTCTCCATATATACATACAGAGAGACACACACACACACACACACACACACACACACACACACACACACACATGTAGCGTGTAGCCTAGTGATAAACATACAAATAAGTGACGCATGTAGAACAATCAACACTTAAGCTTTAGCAAAGAGAAGAGAAAGTATAAAATATAACGTAAAGGTTTAAACCAACTGAAAATAACAAAATGTCTTGAAGCAACAATATGTTGTAGGAAGTGATCTGTCTTCTAAGGAAAAGGGATTTGCTGAAAGCCGTGTCTTCAATAGCTTTGTTTTTTGGGGGTGACCTAGTTATCTTCATCAATTCAATGATTTCATACATTTCGCACCATCTATAATACAGAAGAGTGCATTATTTGCTTATTCCTTTACATCCCAGATAGTGGCCACAACGAGAAATTAAGATAAAAACTATTTACATTATAAGTAAGGTGTTGGAAAGTATATATGTATGTATATACGAGGGTGCAACGCTACGTCAACACAAATAGTATTCACATGGAGCGAATTAAAGGTAAAGTTTAATAAATGTGAATATAAAAGAATTTGAAATAAAAGAAAAAAAATGAAAATATATAATTTTAAACGAAGAAATCCTAGAAAGAACGTCAGCACAATAGGGGCTATATGGCACTGATTAAAGCAAAACCTCTAAAGATTGTCAAAACTTAAAATTGAAACAAAGTTTTCATAAGTCTAGGAAGATCAGCTTCTCCAGCCAAAACTCGTATAAAAGGCAAATGACGCAAAATGCCATGCATGCGCATGGGGCATGTGAAAGACGACAGGACACTTACTTATTGCTTCCTGCTAACCCAAGACATGGCTGTTACTACCTGCACCATAAAGTTCGCAAACAAGATAACTCCGTTCGATCGATCATCTCTTGCAATAACCACCCCGCAAAATAAATAGCGGAGTGCCATATTTTGTTCTTTTTGCAACAATCCCTTGCTTATGTAGAGAGCACCACTAACTATGTTATCATATCTTCACAACCCATTCTGCCTAATAGTGCAATCTTCTGAAGTTGCCACCAAGCCCATACTCAACATAGATATAGAGGGGAAAATACTCTGTCAAGCCAAAGTCCACACAATGTTCAAAATGGCAATACAATGTCAATAAACCACGCCACCAATGTACATTCAACCAGAAGGGAAATACCATATCAAGCCACCACGCCACCACTCTACTTTCAATCAGAAGGGAAATACCGTATCAAGCCACCACGTCACCACTCTACTTTCAGTGAGAATGGAAATACCGTATCAAGCCATCTCGCCCACACTCTACATTCAATCGGAAGGGAAAATACCTTGCCATCCTTACAAATCATATTGAGAAGATGATCATATTTGTGTTACGAATAAAATAAGACAACGGTTCGGCAATGGACACCAAAATGGCACCCAACTAAATCAGTAACCTGCAAGCCAATGGTACAGATTTATCGATGATGTGGAGAGCAAATAGGTATAAAAATCAGAGGAAATGTAACCATTCCCGATATCAAATTCACGTTAGAATCATCAGAGAAATCTAATAGATTCTTGGATTCCCACTACAGATTACAAGGTGGAAACATTGAAACTGACTTGTATTAGAAGCCGATCGATTTCCATCAAAACACCTATCAAATCTCATCCTGGACATGTAATAAAAGTCTTCATTCAAAACACCTACCAACTGTCATCCTGGATATATAAAAGTCCTCAATCAAAACACCTACCAACTGTCATCGTAGAATGTAATATAAGACTTCCGTCAAAACACCTACCAACTGACATCCTAGAAATTAAATAAATACAGGATCTCAAATGGGTCTTGAATTTATGAAACTCGTTGAATAATGTCCAGCTTTTGCGAGTTTCATAAAATTTAATATTAAATCATTACCCATTTGAGGTTCATTTTATCACATTGTTTTTATTTTATTGGAAATTTTTTAGATAGAAAGAAGAACGAATAATTTCGTTCATTCTGTCTGACGATGCACTTTTCATTTGTTGTGCGTAAAATAGTCCCAAACATAGCTGAACAAATATTAACGTTTAAAAGTAGATTATATTTTTCTTGCAATCTGTAAGTCAAGAACAAGCGTCCTTCCGAATCAATAGAACATTTAAGATAGACAAAATTATTTTTCAACACAGAATTATAAAATGCGCAAAGTGTACCGACTATCGTGTCAGGATAATGTGACTGGGTGGGACATCATGCTACATGCCTGCGGCATGATGCCCCAGTGCTAAACATCATTATAAACTGTCACACTGCAGACATCGTAGCGAGATATGACTGAAAAATTGTTAAAGCTAAGTTAAAAATCTAAATCACACAATGACAGACACTGTTTGGGTTTTTATTGCATGGGTTTATCTTCCAGGAAATAAAACAATGTTCAAATTTTCTGGCTTGGCATTTTTGACGTTTACCTTTTATCAATGCCATAACGTCATTATTGCGCTGATTTGCCTTTGGAAAGGGCTTATCTTCCTCCGTTACCTTCTTTCAGTTTCTTTATTTAGGACGCGCCAACGATTACGACGGTATGTCAAGTTTGACTGTTTTCAAGACGACTCAACAACTTAAGTTACACACTCTTTTACACGACAGTTCTCTCATTAAATATGCTTCAAAAGTAACAGCAAATATGTGACACTAAATTCAAGGGACAAAAGTACGAGCTAATAATAACCACTGAATACCTATTTTTAGATTTCCAGAAAAATCCGCAAGTTGAAACCACACATTCACGACAACGACTTAAACTGGGCCCATATAACCACACATTCACGACAACGACTTAAACTGGGCCCATGAAACCACACATTCACGACAACGACTTAAACTGGGCCCATGAAACCACACATTCACGACAACGACTTAAACTGGGCCCATGAAACCACACATTCACGACAACGACTTAAACTGGGCCCATGAAACCACACATTCACGACAACGACTTAAACTGGGCCCATGAAACCACACATTCACGACAACGACTTAAACTGGGCCCATGAAACCACACATTCACGACAACGACTTAAACTGGGCCCATGAAACCACACATTCACGACAACGACTTAAACTGGGCCCATGAAACCACACATTCACGACAACGACTTAAACTGGGCCCATGAAACCACACATTCACGACAACGACTTAAACTGGGCCCATGAAACCACACATTCACGACAACGACTTAAACTGGGCCCATGAAACCACACATTCACGACAACGACTTAAAC
Organism: Megalonaias nervosa; assembly: GCA_016617855.1. Taxonomy (NCBI): domain Eukaryota; kingdom Metazoa; phylum Mollusca; class Bivalvia; order Unionida; family Unionidae; genus Megalonaias; species Megalonaias nervosa. Next base: position 17,568 of record JAECUM010036734.1, on the reverse strand, counting down.
TGGGCCCAGTCGAAATATACGGTCTACCTTAATGCTGTTGTTTGGGAGATAAAATGCTGACTTCACTATATTCAGAGTAAATGCAGCACTCAATCAGACTAATGACTAATAAACATAATTAATCAACAGCAGCATGTTGCAATTTTCTGATGACTGCACCGCCAACGTACTTGTCATGAGTCACATGGGCGCGTATGGATTGAACTGTATGTCAATGGCTGTAGAAGAATGTATTGCCTATATGATATTCCTTAAGTAAACATCATTGAATAAAGATCAGCCATTTGCATCAGTGAATAAAGGTCAACCATTTTCATTCTCTTGAAGTGAACTTCATCATACAATAAGGTAAATTACTGTGCCGAAAATCAGCGATATTTCATGTTAAATAGTAACTTGCCGAAACAATTACAAAGAACCAAAAACTATATAGCTAGCCAGACAAATTTCACAATTGTTCATCCGTTAAAATACATGAATGTCCATGAAGTAATTTTATATGATAGACTAAATTAGATTTAAAATTAAAAAAGGCGTTTCAATTGATGATTGGACATATTATTAACGGTTATGAATGCAGTAGATGAGTGTGTGTGTGTGTGTGTGTGTGTGTGTGTGTGTGATTTGGATTTTTAACGTAGCTTTAACAATTTTTCAGGCATATCGATACGATATCTGCAGTGTAGCATCATGTCTCACCCAGTCACATTATCCTGACACCAGGCCGACCAGTCCTATTACTAACCTCTTAATGCTGAGCGCCAAGCGAGGCTGTTGTTAATACCATTTTTATAAGTCGTTGGTATGACTCGGCCGAGGTTTGAACCCGCGACCTCCCGCATCTGAGGCGTACACTCTAACCACTAGGCCACCGGAGCGGTCGCAGCACACTAGACGAGTCAGTTTTTATTAAACCAGCAGTGTAAAATGTAATCTGTTTACATTTTCTCACCAAGATGTTTTTTTTTTTTTTTAATTTTTTTTTTTTTTTAAAATTTTAAACCAGTACTTACCTCATCTTAGGTATTTTTTCCTTATCTACTTCTGCCTTCAACAATACCGAAAGAGCAACTGCAACTTATTATCCTATACTGAAGAGGTTCCCATCATCTTCCTATATATGACGCTGTATATCTAATTCGTTATTAGTGTTGTTGGGTTGTTTTGTTTTGTTTTTGCTTTTTGTTTTTCTTTAATTCGGAATTTAATATGCTGTTTTTGATATAGTAATTCCATGTTATAAACTCCAATACATGATACAATCTAGTACGTCCATGGTATCAACTCGAATACATGACACTATATAGTACGTCTATGGTATACTCCAATTCATGACACTATATAGTAAGTAAATGATATAAACACCAATACCTGACACTACATAGTAATTAAATGGTATGAACTCCAATGGGCCATCATGATATAAGTCCACGGTATAAAATCCAATACATGGTATCATATAGTAAATGGATGGTAGAAACTCCAAGAGGCCTACTTGGCACTAAATAGTACGTCCATTGTATCAACTCGAATACATGACACTATATAGTACATCCATTGTATCAACTCGAATACATGACACTATATAGTACGTCCATTGTATAATCAAAACTAGGCCTACAGGACATAATATAATAAGTCCATGGTATAAACTCCAATACATGACACCATATAGTAAATAGACGGTATAAACTACAAAAGAGGTCTAGATGACACTATATAACTAGTCCATGGTATAAACTCCAATACATGACACCATATTGTAAATAGACGGTATAAACTATAAGAGGCCTAGATGACACTATATAACTAGTCCATGGTATAAACTCCAATACATGACACCATATAGTAAATAGACGGTATAAACTACAAAAGAGGTCTAGATGACACTATATAACTAGTCCATGGTATAAACTCCAATACATGACACCATATAGTAAATAGACGGTATAAACTATAAGAGGCCTAGATGACACTATATAACTAGTCCATGGTATAAACTCCAATACATGACACCATATAGTAAATAGACGGTATAAACCACAAGAGGCCTAGATGACACTATATAACTAGTCCATGGTATAAACTCCAATACATGACGCTATATAGTAAGTACACGGTAGAAACTCCAATACATATATCGTAAGTCCATGGTAGAAACTTCAATACATGACGCAATATAGTAAGTACATGGTATAAACTCCAATACCTGACACTATATAGTAAGTCCATGGTAAAAACTCCAATACTTGACACTACATAATATTTCCAAGGTATAAACTCCAGTACTTGACACTATATAGTAAGTCCATGGTATAAACTCCAGTACTTGACACTATATTGTAATTCCGTTTTATAAACTCCAATACCTGACACTATATAGCAATTCCATTTAATAAATTCCAGTACTTGACACTATATAATAAATCCATTTGATAAACTCCAGTACTTGACACTATATAGTAATTCCATAAACTCCAATACCTGACACTAATAGTAATTCCATTTTATAGACGCCACTACCTGACACTGTATAGTAAGGCCATTTTATAAACTCCAGTACCTGAGACTATATAATAATTCCATTTGATAAACTCCAATACTTGACACTATATAGTAATTCCATGGTATAAACTCCAGTACTTGACACTATATAGAAATTCCATGGTATAAACTCCAATACTTGACACTATATAGAAATTCCATGGTATAAACTCCAATACTTGACACTATATAGTAATTCCATGGTATAACTCCAATACATGATACTATAAGGTCAAGGATAATGCCATTAAAATGACAACGAATTAACTGTCAATGCAAATCGAATTCAGATGTCGTTTAATAATAATAATAATAATAATAATAATAATAATAATAATAATAATGATAATAAAGATATAACAATATAACAAAACCATGGATGAAATAAAAGTAACGTGTGTGTGTGTGTGTGTGTGTGTGTGTGTTGGGTGGTGGATGTAATATTTACTACTCTTCCAAATTGTAAAATTTCCTCCTTTTCATATTCTGTTTTTGAACTATCAGTGAGATCAGAAGTATCCATACTTTTTATTATTTCGTTTGATGTTCTATTTCGTAAGGTAAAGGATACATTTTGAATACAGTTTAACAAGCAATTGATTGTTACATACCTTTGCGATCACTGCAAAAAATTGTTATGTATGTATGTATACACGTACGTATGTACGTATGTATGCATGTTTTTATGTATGTATGTACGTATGTATGTATGTATGTACGTACGTATGTACGTATGCATGTATGCATGCACGTACGTACGTACGTATGTATGTATGTATAATTAATGACGTCGCAACATCGTGTACCCATATAGTACATATATATTTCTTTGAGATCTAAATTACACCTTATTTTTAGAATCAAGTGTGGGCACAATAGATCTATATATAATAAACTTAAATATTTATTTCACGAAATAGTTGTATGTGTATCAATTACATTTCATTCCGATCTAAATAATATCTGATCCTGAAACTATACATTTTGTATCAGATGTTGTAACTGCGCAGCTTTTATACGCATGTGTCTGTCTTTACGGTTAATTTTGCTGCTTAGGAACAAAACCTGATACCTGTTGATAAAAGCAGCGCACAAAACAGACAGCTGTTTCATGAACAGGACAAACGACCTGGTGCTGTTTCATGAACAGGTGAAACGGTTTGGAGCTGTTTCTGGACCAAGTGAAGTAAGGAAACATTTGTTTCCTATATTGCTCAGGTAGCAAAATGGCTAACAGCAAATGACATTCCTTCCGTATTGTACATTTATTGAAGGAAATGAAGTATATGGAATTCTTCTTTAAATGATGAAACGTTGTCTGTTTGAACTCGGAGTTACCAATGCTGGACAAACGGAAGAGTATAACTTTATATGAAACGTATACAGATAATTAATGTAAATGTATCTATCAATGGCTTTCATTAGCCATGGAGGTGGGGGTGGGCATGGTGGCCGGGTGGTCTAAGAAGCTCGCATTTACAGATGACTCACTTTTCATCTCTGTCTGACTGGGTTCGAGTCTCGGCTAGACCAAAGTGGGTATGGGAAAAAGCTTGCCAGTAGCTTCCCTTGGGTCGGTGGTTTATCTAGGAGTCTTCCCTGACTCCTCCACGAAATGTACTCGCTGCCATGTAGTTTAGCTTACGCATAGGATGCTAATGGGGTCTGTCCAAGTACTCAAACTCCAGTTTCAAGAAGCACACTTATGTACAGAACTTATAAATTACGAGTACTCGTACAAAGAAAACAAGAGACTTTATAATTCAAATTCTAAACGTAACTTCTTCTAATTACCTCTACCTCTGACTGTACCTAACATTAGAACCATGATGTTTGTATCTACCTAACTAGAATCATGATTTTCGTATATACCTAGCAAAACCATAATTTTCTTATGTACTTAACGAGAACCTTGATTTTCTTATCAACCAAACTAGAACCATGATTTTCGTACCTACCTAACTAAAATACCATGATTTTCGCATCTACTTAACTAAAACCATCATTTTCTTATATACATAACCAGCACCATGATTTTGTTATCTACCTAACTAGAAATATGATTTTTATGTCTACCTAGCTAAACCATAATTGTATTACCTACATAACCAGAACCATGATTTGCTTATCTTCCTAACTGAAACATGATTTTCGTATCTACCGTACATTAGAACCATGATTTTCGTATTTATCTAGAACCATGATTTTCGTATCTCTCTAGCTAAACAATTATTTTCTTATTTACATAACCAAAACCATGATTGTCGTATCTACCTAACTAGAACCATGATTTTCGTATCTACCTAACAGTACTAATAGCTGAAAAACTCCCATTGCGGCTAGTCATTAATTAAAATCATTATTTGGAAAATATGAAATAGTGCACACAACGGAAAGAGTGCACACAACGATGTTTTGTTAATATTTCATATCTGCCGCTCCGTCATCTCAAAATTTCCTTTTCAAATCGATTCCTTGATAAATTTTAGATCGAGTTTGATTCGATGTGATACATGATAGACATACTTTTGCCAAAGATTAAGAAGAAAATATCAACCTTCTTCTACGGAGCGGGAGTGGGGGTGGGGGTGGGGGCGGGGGTGGGTGAGGGTAACGATTATTTTACAAATATTGCTTATTTCACACAACGTCATCTAGAAATAAATATCTGCAATCGATACCTTGATCCATTTTACAGATATATTGGTATATCGTTAAACAGGACCGCCCAGAATTTGTCAAATGTTAGTATCGAGAAACCAATCTTCTTCCTCGACGAGGTGTGTGAGACGATATTTTGTCAAACGTACATTCCGACTTTATCATGTAAATAAATTACATTTGCAATCGGTTCCTTGATATATAAGTCGGAATTGACACAAGGTTGTAGATAACAGCCGTAATTTGCCTAATATTAGGACAAAAATATCAACTCTGCTATATGAAGCGGGGGGGGGGGAGGGAGGGGGTATGATATTTTGCCAAATACTGCAAATCTGAGAATGAAATTTCCATTTAAAATCGATTTGCCGATCAATTTTACATTGCTTTTGATGCATGGTTCTACACGATAGCTCAGAATTTGTCAAGAATTAATACTGCCTCGACTGTGAATTCCTCACAGAGGAATACTTTTGTAGAAGGAAAGTTCACTATTTTGAAAGAAATGATACATGTTTTGGAATAAAAGACTTGATGCAGTTTTGAATTTCATCCTTTTCTTGGAAATAAAAGCAGATAAAAGCAAATTCATGTCTTTATTTTAAATTTGATAAACATTAGAAATAAGAGAAATCAATAGAAAACACAGTTTCAAGGGAGTGTTTAAGAACGTGGAAAGAGTTAGAAGGGAAGGGCTAGAAAGGCATTGAGGGTAAAATGACAGTGACCCTCTATTTCTGTGTATCTGGAGCAATGATTATAACCAAATTACCAGCATAGTTTTACGAGGGATTCATCGAGACATAGACTGAGAGATGAAAATTCCAATTATGACTGTGTACCATTAGCAACATCTCTATTTACTCTGATATTCTGTGTTGAAATGCGCAATTAAAAAAAATATTCTTTACGAAAAAGATAACCTTGCTGTTTTGAGCATTAAATAAAAGTACGTGTACATGCCAAAATTTATGATGAAATCTTCGTGATATTAAGCTAAATACACTTCCTTTTGACAGGGAAACTTATATTTAATTGTATGCTATGTTTAACTAGGGCAAACAGACTAAGTTGGGTGAAATAGTTTTAATACAAATACTCTTTCACTAATACCTTTCTGTATCTAAAGTATTTGTAATAGACAAACACGAAAGAGAGAAAAGACAAACAATGAACACAAAAATCGTTGCCATTACGAAAGTTGACCTATTTCTAATGGAATTAAAGTTTGAAAATGTTTGCCGTTTTGCCTAATTGGCATCAACTTGACTGATGATATGGTAAACTAGTGGTATTTCCATTTGCGGCCAATACCATCTAGTTTACTATATCATTGGTCAATGACTGCACTAAAAATTGGAGAGTTGGAGAGAACTGTTCCTAAACTATGATTTTATAATGTTCCATCAGATAACATCTTACATGCATTTTAGCCCTCCCCCCTTCCCAAGGGCCGGCAGTTGTGGGGGCTGCTACACTATTTTGTTCAAGGAATCAATTGCAAATAGGATTTTTTAGGTAACGTAGTTAGATATATGCAATATTTGCCATTTATAGTTACTATAACCCCCTCATGGAAGATGGATGGTCTATCGAGTCAAATATTTGACAAAATCTGGGCTGTACTGTAGAACAATACTGTTACGAATATGTAATTTAATTACTTGTGTGTTAGTTTTAAATTCTTTTTATTTATTTTTGTTTCATTACATTTTATTATAATGATAATTTTCATTGGATTTGAATATATTTTCGGAAAATTGGTTTAACTCGATTAGATTATAGCTATTACTTCAGCACTACTTTTAGCTCACCCTGGTTCATAGATCTTGTAAACATCGAGTTAAAACGATTGGCTATTACGAAGGTCATTTCGAACCACGTGTTAGCTAAATTGTAAACAGCCTTTCTTTTTCATATTTCCAGCGTGAGATTTTGATTTTTAGATAGGTCTATTCTTGCCACCTTGCTAAATGGCATTTTTTATTGCGCTGTTCAATGTTAAGAGATCACGTGACCCATCACCCGAGACTGAAATGACGTTTTAGTTGGGTTTAATACTGATATCTCAGTAAACTTTCGGCAGTCGTGTTCCTACACCTCAGAGCTCAAGGTGTTTCTTCTATTGTTGATGTCAGATTGTTTGAAGTTCATCTATTGTTTTAATTTAATAATTTATTCTCCAGAAAACTTAACAAGTGCTTCATCTTTGTAAAAGTTCTGGGAGTAAGATATTCAGTGGAAATTTATTCTGGAATTCTAAACGGAAACATTATAAACTGTGATTCAACGAGGATCTGTTGCCATTAGTACAACAGCCTCATCTGACGTCATCGTCTTCCATATTTGAATTTCATCGAGATTCGAACCTGAATTCAATTAGAACTGTTTAGTGATAAGACTTATATTTTTCAATCCTAGGATTAAATTTAGGATTATATTCACACACCGTAGGTCCTATTTCCAATGTTTACATTGTTTACTAGGGAAATAATTATTTTATTAAAATTGACAAAGCTTGTTGGCTTCACTCTTTTCTTTTGTTACTTTTGTACGAGCCTACACATAACAATATATCAACATCAATCTAAAATTAACCTAGGAATCGATTGCAAATATATTTTAGATGACAATCTGCAATAAAGTCAAAACAATCGTTATACCCACCCTTTCGTAAAAAAGGTTTGATATTTTAGTCTTCATTTTTGGCAAAATTAAGGTTGTCATTTATGACCTCATATAATTTCAATGCAAGAAGTTTCAAAGAATTAATTGGAAAAGAAATTGATGAGATGATACATCAAGCAATGAGCGATATTAACATGGCATCGTTGTGTGCACTCCATTATTTCCATCTTCGCCTACTAGTACAATTATTTGTTGAGCTAATTGCCGGTTAAGCTTACACCCTACCGATAGTATTACTCAAGTTCGGATTGTATCAGAAACAAACAGAAAATTAAAAGAATAAATTTTTGCCACTACATGATTATAACTCTTTCCTCATATGCGGACATTTTGTTTTGATTACATGACAATATGGCATCTGCGTTCACCTGGCTTCGTATAGTGGAGTGCAAGGCAGGGAACATATGAACCAGGGAACCGGACTAATAGAAGATATTTATAGGCCTAACTCTCTACTCAGTCTTAGTGTCATGAGCTGGGATAAGGGTATTATTGGCATAGCCTGCAGAACAAGCCCAGAGTCACGTGGAGAAATAGGGTATTTACAAGCATAGTATACTGCCCAGTCCTAGTGTCATATGCAGTAAGAGGGCGTATATTGACCAGTGACCTTTCGAAATTTCGCAAGTCGCAAGACAACCCACAACACAGACATGCGAAAGCAATATTTCGCCACGAGATAGATTCTAAGAATGAAATATTTTTTTAAAGGTCAACCATATTACTTTCAAAAAATTTTATTTTTACAGAAGCTGTGTTAACTTGAAAAGGAGGCAATACAAGACAAGTAAAGGAGGGAAATATTAGATTAAATTTATATGAACAATTCATCTTCACGCATATCCAAAACGCAAACTACCACGCCTCCACATCTATCGACATAGGTGAAGGTTTTACAATTTTACAAAGATAGATATTCAATAAACTGAACTTTTCATGACAAGTGGATGAAAAGGATTGAAACAAGAAAAAACAAATTGTTATGGCTTGTGGTAAAAGCAAACATATTGTCCTAAAACGCTCGATCGATGTTTGACAAATGTGGTATTAAATGTGCTGTTGTGTGAAAATAGGTTGCAAGCAATTAGGTATAATAGTATATAGAGTATATAGCAAATAACCTATTTCAATTAGTCGGTCAGCCTCGAACATGTACACATACCCATGGACTGTCGATTGATACTATCGCCGGCAATGGTGTTCGGCAATGAGCAAATTACATGCAAACTTGAGGCTTGTCTGGCATTCAGGTCTGATATCCGACACCGTGCTGATTATCACTATACATCATATGCAAATCTTCAGTTATTATACATTTTTAATAACAGCATTTCCCACCACTTTAGTGGCATTGAAATATATAATAAGCATTTATGTAAAACAATAAATACCGAATTGTACGAGGAAAGATATAATACATGCATTGTAAGAAAATATAGGATACATTAGTATATGCATTCATTCTATCTCTCATTTTCTCTCAAACAAGTCACTATTCATTATTAACAATATTCTACAACATCAAAATCATAATTAAAATAACATAAATACTTAATTAAAATATTTAAAAATATTTGGCTCTCTCCGTGGGGGCTAGAATCTGAATGTACAAGACTATGATTCCCAATCAGTGCTAGGCTGATCCCAGCATTACAATGTATTCTGGGCTGATCCCAGCTCAAGCAGAATCAGTGTTAGGCTGATCCCAGCTCAAGAAAAATCTGTGCTAGGCTGATCCCAGCATTCGAGCGTATTCTGGGCTGATCCCAGCATTAAGGTACGCTATGCTCTAAGCTGATCCCAGTATAATAGTGTATTCTGGTGGGCTGCTCCTATCTGCAAGTAAATCTATGCTAGGCTGATCCCAGCATTATAGTGTACTCTGGGCTGATCCCAGGTCAAGTATAATTGGTGCTAGGCTGATTCCAGCATTCAAGTGTATTCTGTGCTGATCCCAGCTTCCGCAGACTGTGCAAGGGTGATACCAGTATTCAAGTGTGTTCTGGAATGATCCCAGATTAAGTAGACTAAGTGCTAGGCTGATCCCAGCATACTACTACATTCTGGGCTCATCCCATCTTAACTAAATCTATTCTAGGCTGATCCTTGCATAAGAGCGTAGTCTGGGTTGATCCCAGATTAGTGGAATTGAGCCAGGCTAATCCCAGCATGAAGAAAGTATTCTTAATTTTTCCTGTTAATAAATGTAAAAGAAATGTATTAGACGGTCACCACCAACAGATGTAACTATGCAATAAGCAAAGAGAGGTAAGAATACAACTTGTATAGAATTAACAATAAATTCCCTTTTAGATAGCTCAAGACCAGAAGTCTGTTCAGATTTGTATATTCTGTGATTAAGTACATAAAAATCACATGTACATTAATCTTCCTCTAACCAATAGGACTAGAATATCCTACGCATGTAAACAATATTATCTAACTCGCAACATCATGACACATAGGCATCATAGTCGTTATGCTCCCTACTTAAGAGCCGAAATAGTCTGGGGTGATCCCAGTGTAAGTCCTACTTGAGAGCTGAAATGACGTGAGGTGATCTCAAAGGTCTGAAAAGGGGTAATTCCAGCATAATTCCTGAACGACATGGGGTGATCACAAGGTGTGAGCTTGGGTGCTCCCAGTGTAATTCCTACGTGAGAGCTGAAAGGACCTGATGTGATCTCAAGGTCTTTACTAGGGTGATAGTCCCTACTTAAGAACAGAGCTGAATGAATGATAATGAGGTGGTTATGTTGCGGATGGCGCTTAATGGATATACGGTGGTGACCTTAGCGCTTCATTAATGACCAAGACGCGAAAATTTGGTGATAGTGAATCTGCATTCCCCAATGAATGACATGCTTTCGCATATCGCTATTTCTAGAGTCAAGAAAGGGACGACACTCTGCTAAAGTTACCATAGTGTTAACTGTGTCGCTGTAACAAACTTGGACATAGAATTGGGCTTCTGGTTGCGCACGTGCGATACTGTCTGTTCAGAGAATCGGTTGAAAAACAGTGTTGTCATTAAATTCCATGAATAAACTAATTCATGCTAGATTTTATATGCTTCCCGCACATCACCATTTCCAGAGTCAAGCAAGGAACGAACACTCACAGCTAAAGTAACCAGCGTGAAAACTGTCACCGTCACAAAATTAGGCATGGACGCAGGAACGTCCGGTTGCACATGTGCAAACACATATGTTCTAAGAATGTTGTCATTAATTTAAATTCCAAGAGTCAACATATCAGACGATTTTTTTCCAAAGCTGAAATTAATGCCCCCAAAGAGACCAATTCTCCGGTAAAGAAAAAGCTGGCCGAAATGGCGAGTGTCGGTGAGAAAGTGGATAGACTCGACATTATTGTTACGGCGACCACACCAAATCTCGTCAGCTATGCTGGTTATGTTGTTGAAATGTGGAACACTGATGGAAAGTGGATGTAGATGGAGAGTCTCGGCAAGCAAGAAGGTCGAATATCATTACGGCGACCAATCTTAATCCTGTCAGGCTTGTTATTTATGTCACACTGATGGCAAAACGTCACGGCCGAATGTGAAGTGCAAACTAGAGAGATCAAAACTGATGAACATGAGAAGTATTTTGTTGTTCAAATGATGTGGAAACCTGCAGACTATAAGCCAGCACAAATCCAATGCCAAGACTCTAAATCCATTGTCTGTACCTTTGAAAAGCCAGAGAATTGATTGATCACATGGTACTCTACATGATCATGCAATGTTACGTAAGATTATCCACTTTGTTTGGCTCTTTGATTTCTGCTGCCAATGCCAACGAATAGGAATAGTTCTGATCATGCCCACCCCATGTGATCCTCCAACAAGCCCCATGAAGGCAGCAAGTAAAGAGGCTAATAATAGCTTCTTGCATAATTCCCTGTCTGACTCGCAGTTTAAGGTAGATGTACAATACCCCTATACAAGTGTTGGTCAATGACTAAGCCTTATAATTCGACATTACATCAGCTTACCACACCACCAATTCCTCCCTCAATGGTCATTATCAGACAAAGCCCATTGCAAAACCGGCAATTTGTACCTAAAATAACTCAAGACCATCAAGTTATACATAAACAAAAATTAATAAATTATCATTTAAAAATAATGCATAATGAAGGTACATTGTCAGAATGAAAAACATGTACAGTAATTACTGATAGGTGATATAAATTGGCGACTCGTCTGTAGTTAGTGACTTCAATTGTATTAGATATAATATATTCATGTTGTGCGACTTAAATCGGTTTTATTTTGCAGATACGCTGCACATGCCCAAGTCAACTGTATCCAGTTCTCAGTGATGTCGGACAATCAACCCTGCTTACGTATACGAAGGACAACGATATCCAGCCAAAACTGCTTTACCAGTTCATCTGCATGGAAGGTAATATTTTAGAACATCAAAATGAAATAAAGGTACGTTATGCTCTAATCAGATCCCATTATAATAGTGTATTCTGGTGAGCTGCTCCCATCTTGAAGTAAAGCTATGCTAGGCTGAATTATCGGGTGGCACCTCTTAATTCTAACCTGAATATTTGATTGGCGTTTATTCCTAACATTTTGATTATTTCAATGAACGGTTTATGTCAGAGAGTTTTTTTTTTATGAGATCATTTCCATCCATCCGAATTTTAGTTAGATGGGAAGAATGATGAAATGTATCATAAACGTTTTGCATTGGAACTTTAATTTATATCAAGTTGGCTCTAAAGCCCTCACTCTCTTATTTAATTAGGAGTTTGGTGCTCATTCACTTTATCAATATGATGTATTAGAACTGTATTTCAGAGATGTATTCTATGCACGGACTGATCTTGAAAAAAAGGACGTATATACGAAATAATACTGATGACAGTTCTTTAAATAACTAAAATAACTAGGATGTTTAATGTAAAACTGGACAACACTAGTTATATATAGGGAAATGTTCTATCCAGAAGAATTAAACAGTTGTAATACTAGGCCTAACTTTTGACTCGTCTAAACTTTAATTTTCGCATCGTCCTAATATTATCTCATATATTGATAATAAATATGGAAGCAACTCCACCAAACACAGAAATGTTTAGCTTTGAACGTCGACATGCAAGACCCTGATGTTTAGATCAAACGTACTGTAAACGAGAGTCAAGGTGCAGCTCTTCATTCTTATGAAATGGTCAAAACCTTCATATTCTTATGAAAGGGTCAATATCTTCGTATTCCTAAGAAATGGTCAACATCTTCGTATTCTTATGAAATGGTCAACATCTTCGTACTCTTATGAAATGGTCAACATATTCGTATTCTTATGAAATGGTCAACATCTTCTTCGTATTCTTATGAAATGGTCAACATCTTCGTACTCTTATGAAGTGGTCAACACCTTTGTATTCTTATGCATGTCACAATATATTATATGGTGAGCACTAACAAATAAAAATGGATTTATGTGATATCCGAAAGAACTTGAATTCGTTAGTTTCTTCTTGGTCCAAATCTCCACAAGAGCACACTACGAAAAATAAGTCTGTGCAAAAAGGTTAATAAATTCATCGCTTCTAGGCAACACACTCACCTAATATAGCTCCTAGGGGACTTTCTCTTAATGGATCTACACAAATTTATGACATTTTATGAGAAAACGTTATGTCCAGTGCAAGTTATTAAAAGGCACTGACATGCTCTGGAGAATATATTTACTGAAGATGGTTCGAATCTGGTTGATATTTGGTACAAAAATATGGCTGCAATTATCGACCTATTACAAAGCAGTCTTACCGCTTCATCTACGTTATCATTGAAATATCAATGGTTTTCGTTGCATTCAGACTGTTTAACTCCAAACTGGTTGACTCTAATTTCATGTAAGCCTGATATTGCTTATACCATATCGGTGGACTAGGCAAAACTATTTAAACTGTTGATTTTTGTGTATTTTTGAAACGTTTTAAGTAAATATTAGCAGGTGTTATCATGAAACTTTTAACAGATTCAAATATCGATAGCGATTAAATGATCGACTACGTTAGGTGTAGTTAAGAAAATAATGTGCAGGTTCATTTTGTGCCAAATGTTGCAGTGAGGAAGCATAACACACAAGCTGGAAATTAACGCTAAGAACAAATATCGACATGAGAAATCGTTTTTAAATGGTGTCTCTTTAGCCACAAAATTTTAACAGGATCATTTATATATATATAGTTCTTCAAAGAATTGGGCTTTCAGTAGTTGTTGATTAACGTGGAGATTTGACGAAACTGGCTTGTTCTAAATATTTGAAAATAAATGATACGCGGTTTTACTGGCTGTTCCAAAGAATTCATGAATGCGATCAGAAATCCATGACTGTAAACCTTATTACACTATCGTTGTACACGTAAGGTTTCTAGTCAGTCCAATTTACACTGCTCACACACACACACACACACACACACACACACACACACACTTCTACCTGCACCCGCGCATTCGAAGGCTTAATTTGAATATTTCAATATGTAAGATATATTTTTTATCTTTTAAACTCCCTTCAGTTTCCTCATTTTTTATTTTATATAGATGGAAGTCTATTCACGAAGAGAGGTAACCGTGGAAGTGGAAGAAGATTTTACTTTTACTGATGTCATTCGAGAATATTTTAGTTTCAATTAAACAATTCCCAAAGTAGATAATAACACTTTCTGGACAATAATGTTTTGAGACAACGTATATTTTCTCCAATAACTTTTGTAAATATAACTGGTATCACTGTGCTCATTTTGGGAATGTATAATCCATCTTGAAAAAAAAAGCTGTGACTCCATCTTTCTAATTCAAATTCTTTGTAATGCATTACCAATGTAGTTATTAACAATATTGTATATTTCTTCATTTGCATGGTTCTGAACAGCCAGAAAGTAATTATCAAATTGAATGCAATGGTATAGTGTTGGAAGCCAGAAACTGTGTATGGAACTGAATGCAGTCGTACAATACTGGAAGCCATAAGTAGATTATCAAATTTAATGCAATGGTACAGTGCTAGTAGCCAGAAACTGATTATGAAATTGAATATAGTGGTACAATATTGGAAACTGATTATCAGATTGAACGCAGTCGTACAATATCGGATGCCAAAAACTGAATATCAAATTGAATACAGTGGTACAATACTGGAAGTCAGAAACTGATTATCAAATTGAACACAATCGTATAGTGCTGGAATAGCCTATTCCCTTAGTTTTTAGAATATTAGTCACAAACTGACGTATAATTTGGGATTCATTACTTGGTTTAAACAAAATTTACAAGTAAACTTATATTACATAATTTTTCTTTGTTAGCTTGGAAGTTTACATTATAAACATGGATTTTCCCAGTTTCAGTTATATTTAGCAGAGTTGATTATAAAACCGCAAATAAGCTCAGCATGTTTCAAACGGTTTAGTGAATAAACTGTTCCATTTTAAGAATTGATTACTGTTGTTGTTCTTTTGAGGCGAGTCTCCGACCGATATAGTGTTTTATTTGCATCTTTGTATTATATATTAATTTCCGTCAAAGCTTGGTTTTGATCGTCCACGTACATATTTGTGTCTCTTTCGTCAAACTGTTTTCTATCCAGAATATATAAATTCATCAGGTAACAGACCATCTTAATCAATTAAATATCCTTCAACAGGTAACAGACCACCTTGATCAATTAAATATTTCATGAGAGCTGACACACAAACACAAAATCAAAAAGGTCGAAAGGCTGTTGGTCGTAAGGCATAATAGAGAGCTATATTTGTTAATGAACAAATACTCCGTTCTTTAACAATATCGGCAAGATTAATATAAGGAGGGACCATACTTATAAGAAGGAACTCATGACGTACGTAATGCAACATTACCAATATCTGCCTAGAATTGAAAAATAACCATGGAAATATTGCAGCTTTCAATGCAAAAACAGCACTAAAGGTGTTCCCATGATTGTTTACACATGATGTAGTGGTACTACGTTTTAATTAATACACAGTTGTTCTTATAAGGTTGTTTCTGGCCGTTCAATTCCGATATTGAATCCATATTTCCGTATGGAATATCCATCTGTAGCTAGTTAGGTTTTTCACTCAGGTCGATATCCTCAGATGCACCGATCTAAACTTAAAATCCGAATTTGTTTTCTATTCCATTTACACAGTATTGATAAAACCATGTTTAGAGTGCAGACTGGGGCTTGTATTAAGCACAAAACCGCGTGTTTTATCCTACCCAAGGCAAAGAACTCATTGATGTGGGTATGAATATGCCCCAGTTTGACATATCCCCTACACCGCATTAAACTCATTCCCCCTACTCGGAAGAGAACCGCGTTCCGTTTTGTGTATTTGCAGAGACTGTTTACACAGTTTATCTAGAATAAAATAAAGTTTAAAGTAGCATTCCCTTGAAAAAGTTAATAAAGCGAGATAATTTGCATTACGTGATTTGGGACTCTGCAGAATTTGGGATTCTTACAAAGAAAGAGAGATAATTTGCATTACATGATTTAGGGACTCTCACAACAAAAGCGTGATAATTGGAATTACGTGATCTGGGGATTCTCAAAATAAAAGCGATATGACTGGAATTAAATGACTTGGGACTCTCACAACGAAAGCGAGATAGTTGGCATTACAATATTTGGGATTTGCAGAATGAAAATGAGATAATTGGCATTGTATGATTTGGAACTCTCACAACGTAAGCGTGATAACTGGCATTACATGATTTGGTATTCTCTGAGGACAAGATGGTAAATCCTATCCTAAAACTGTCCATACTGATCATCAGATAGAAGTGTTCTTACATAGTCAAACATACGTGTAACATGTTGATCGCAAAGGAGAGACAATGGGGAACCATTCTTAAATACTATCACACCTGGAGTGAAAGGAGACAAAGGAGTAGGGGCGGTACGCACATACACAGACAGCTTTCTATAGACGTTAAACGTGGTAAATATAAAAACGAGCAACCAAATATGGACAGGCATTAGCATACTCTTGCAATATGGAAGTGTGTTAGATAATATTCAATATTGACATTAATGCTCTATTGAGAATTAAATATAGGACGATAAAAAGTGTTACATATTCAAAACACCAATTGGCTAAAAAAAACACAAATTACAATATTTTAATACACTTCTTGAGTCTGAAAAGTGTGTGTTTGTATGTGTATGATTTGGATTGTTAGCGTAGCTTTAACAATTTTTCAGTCATATCGCTACGATATCTGCAGTGTGGCAGTTTATAGTGATGTCTAGCACAAGGGCACCATGGTGCAGATACATAACATGCTGTCCCACCTAGTCACATTAGCGTGACACCAGGCCGGCTAGTTCTAATACTAACCTATTAGTGCTGAGCGCCTAGCGAGGCAGACGTTAGTACCATTTTTATCAGTCTTTGGTACGTCTCGGCCGGGGTTCGAACCCGCAACATCCTACATCCGAGGCGGACGCTCTAACCACTAGGCCACCAGAACTGTCGAATCTGAAAAGTAAACATATCCTTAAATATGTTTGTTATTCTCAACATCGTATTTAATGTCTTTAGAAGGCCAATTTTGTGTATATGTGTAAGCACTCAACCCTTGCCTCTTCTTTCACCCAATATATTATGGTGCATAAGTAAGTTTGTCTATTTGTGAGC
>JAECUM010036733.1:0-30332 GCA_016617855.1 Megalonaias nervosa | reverse complement strand
TACCGAAGTTTCAGTTAATGTTAACTAACTGAAAGTTATTTCAGTTGGATCTGTTTTATTAAAATTAATCAAATGCTTTTTGAGGAGTTAGTTTTTTAATGCGCCGTGTACTTCACTATTGTCATCTTCTACCGAAGTTTCAGTTAATGTTAACTAACTGAAAGTTATTTCAGTTGGATCTGTTTTATTAAAATTAATCAAATGCTTTTTGAGGAGTTAGTTTTTTAATGCGCCGTGTACTTCACTATTGTCATCTTCTATCTTTGATTCCCTATTAACTGTTTCCAATTTCTAGTTTTGATGGCTACCAAATTATTTGCGCTTTTTAATCAGGTCTTTACCAAACTTTGAGTTTTGTGTCACTATCACAAAGATGTGATTGTGGTAGTAAAACACACGATTTGATAAGTGTATGACACTTGATTTAGATAACTGTCCTTTATCCTGATAGGACTAAAGCTCATAAAGCACAGTGGTGATTCAGTGCAAGGAACAAACATGCATTTCTTTTCCTGGCAATACATTCTTTGAATAAACGTTTTTGCACCTGAGTAAATAGAATAAATGTAATTCTTTGGTTCAGTGCATCATCCGAAATGGGCACACTCTGTCAAAGAAATGGTAACTCCATCTGTGAAATCTCAGTTTCGTGCAGTCGATTTAACTCCCCTAGAAATGATATGATGTGTATTTGTATATATATTTAAATATTTCATCAATGAAGTGAAGCATTGCATTGTCAATTCATGAGCAAGTGCGGAAAGGAAAATTGTATTGTTAATTATTTACCAAACTTGCATCTGAATCGAAACTTTGAAATTTAAAATTCATTTTTTAGCAACCCCCTCCCACCCCATTTTAGTACGTTCACCTCTGTGTCAGTTGCATTTAATAGTTACAGTGGCGTAACATTTAATAGCTACAGTGGCGTAGCATTTAATAGCTACAGTGGCGTAGCATCCTCACAAGCAACCTTTGCAATTACAGGGGCCCCAAAATTCCCCAAAATTCCCATCATACAGCTTCTGCTTATTGAGAGTGACCCTCAGAATTGTTTTTTGCAAGCGTTTGCTGGCCCGGGAGGAGAGATTATTTTATTGCTAAGCTACTGATTGGCTGATCATAAATAAATATCTGGATTTCAGAGAACTGTAGGTTTTAAGTGACTTAATATATTGCAATAAATTAATTTTCTGACATTTTGTAAACTATTTTACAACATCTGACTACAAAAGCAAATCCATCGCAGCCCTCCTGATTTTTTTTCTTTCCATTTTTATTATTCTTGTAAAAAGGGACATAACGTCCTAAAGAAGTAACCCGTCCGTGAATTATATATCGTCGGCATAGAATTATCCATTGCCTGATGGATAACGCGGTTTCTATTTATTACTCAGTCTCACAAAATGCTTATTTTTCTTGCTGCAAGTAAATAGTTCCTTGGCATTCGAAGATGGCTGAAAGCATAACTTCTACGGCACAAACAATCATGCGTTGCTTGGCAAATCTGGTATATTCACATGAGAACATGTAAGGATATATTTTTCACAAGTGAAAATATAAGAATTAAAAATACGATAAAAATTGGACTAACAGTATATAATAAATTGAGGATATATACGTTTTTGAGTAGATAGAAGAAAATATTTTTCGAGTGAAGTGTAACATTATAATGTTACCAATGCAAAACTGCTACATATTAAATTACAGTGTCACACTTAGCCCTAAATTTTTAATGATGTTTGCATTTATGGTGACACATTTCAGTAATTTGGGGGTCTTTTTGATGTGGATAAATTCCCTTTCAAAGGGCTATCACATATGTTTATGAGCCATACCTCCAAGAAGTTAATAGGCGAGTATGCCAAATTGTGAGTGATATTTCGTCTGTTGTCAGTGTTACCGTTTCGGCAGTTTATCGGTGTTTTCAAGGTGAAAGCCTTGTTGATATATTGTCGTGCCAAAGAGAAAATGCAACAGGCATTTCTAGAAGTATGTAACTACTTTTGACAAGGAAAAGTCTGCTAACATGCATCTCAAATGTGTATTTTAAATGTCACTAACTTTCCCACAATGCATCATGCAATAATCCATTTACAAAGCAAATAAAAAGCTCAAAATAGATCGTTTAATGCGACACTTAGTGGAAAGTTATATGTTTGTCATTCTTTTGTCAAATGCAAGTTGTGACATTTTTCATGCGAAAAGTAATTACACACTTATATAAACGTCACTGTCGCGTTTAATTGGCGTGACAATGTATTAATACAGGTGTACAGTCTTGGTGATCTGGGACAATCATAACAATGTCTGACCATAGGAAAATCATAAAAGTCACATTCTCTGTCTCCTGCAACATCGAGCTCCTAAAAATGTGTGATAGCTCAGGAAAATCATGACATCCGTATTACTTGTAGGTTTCACTGTAAACGCGAATACCTCTAAGAAATCTAGGGTTATGTGTGCACTTCCAGTTTTAATATATGTTTCTCTAATGATTCATGTCTTAGAACTTGATACTTTCATGACTTTGACCCATTTTAGTATCAAGCTTGCAGCAGGTATATGTGCTTCTTTAGTAAAAGGGTAAGCAGTAAAGCGGAGAGGTGTAGTGTGTTGAGTATAATGTGGAAAGGGACGAGTAACTCTTGCAATTCACTCGTCCCAGGGACGAGTGCTTAGGAATATTTTTCCTAATGCCCTGCTGATGCATCGTACTGGCATACTTAAACTGGCCACTATAACAATATGGAGATATGGTTAACATCAATACAAGTATTATCTTCGTCACATTGTTATATATATAGTCAAACCTGGATATTAAAAAAGAAACAAAAACTTCTCACAATACATACATACATACATACATACGTACATACATACATACATGTAGCTAAAATTAGAAATAAAGCTCGTGTGTGTCTTTTGCCTGTGTAAAAGGTAGACCAGGAAAAACAAAAACAGAAAACCAATTTGAGCCTATTGGTGTCGGAAATCACCCCCCCCCCCCTCCGCCGGGAAGGGATTTCTTATAGAGGAACCATTTTATCTGATAGCAAAGCTATCCTAAAGTTCTTTCTTTTTTTTTTTCACTGGAAGAAAATCTAGTTAAGAGCCATCTTCCTCTCAATGAGAAAGTACAAACCAGTCTAGCACGGTAGTTTTTCTCCCAAGCCAGTTATATCTGCCATTCCATTTCGCAGCGGAAAAATGGCTGCAGAATAGAGTAGTATAGGTATGTCGGTTTTTGTCTCTTTTGAACCATAATACACCTCGCAGCTTCTACTCCAGTAGTTCAAAAAATGGGGTTCTGGCTCACTAGTCTCAGGGAAGGGGGTTTTGTCTCACTTGTCCATGGGAAGACCGGTTCTGGCGCAGTTGTCGTGGATCATCATAGTGATGGAAAGGTGTTCTGGCTCACTTGTCGTGGGGTTAACGGTGTTTGGGCTGTCACTGTGGTTTTCATATTAGAGGTGTACTTGTAGTATGGTAAAGATGTCCCTTCCATGTTATCTATGGCACGTAGACAATTTGTCCCTTCCATGTTATCCATGGCACGTAGACAAGTTGCCCCTTCCGTATTATCCATGGCACGTAGACAAGTTGGGTCTAAGCGATAAGAGCCATGAACCAAAGCTGGAATTAAGTGAGGAGGAGTCAAAGGAGTGATTGAAGCGTGCGAAGGAGTTGATAGCATATGCTAATAAAGATCTGAGTTTTGGGCCAGAGATCATTTATTGCGAGGAGAGTGAGGAGGAGGAGTGGGCGAAGCTTAGTCACAGTCATGAGCGTCCATAACAACGATACAATCGGCGGTATTACATCAGAAATAAGTTGAGGCGTTTTCATTTGACAGAGCCCCAGCGAAATGAGTTTGATTGCTGGTTGAATAAAGTGACTCGAGTGCAGTTGATGGATTATGCAAAATTTATCAAATCTGAATACGTGTTTAAGCATATTTTTGAGAAGATGGGTCTTCACGAGCATACGGAAAATGTAAAGCTGTGTCTGGAAAGAGCTTAATGGAACAGTACAATAAGATTGTTTCGGAGGTGTTGTCAAACTAGTCAGAGAAGTGGTGGGAATCCACGAGTAGAATTGTTTAGGATAGCCAAACCACTTGACGAGCGATTTTTTTACCTCGGGTGGAGATGACTTTTTCAAATCGGAACACGTCTTGGTCTGTCTTTTGTAATTCCTGTTCGTAAAAAGAATCTTGGATAGGTTCTCCTGAAGAATCTTTGAGGGTGTAAATGATGGGAATGGTGTTTTGAATAAAATCGATGAGGAAGATTTATTCGGTCTAGTGAGGAGTATATCCTTTTTCGAACGTGAATTTTTGTCGATTGATTCTGACACGATCACCTGCTTTGAATTTGGATCCATAAAATAAGGCCTCTGAGACCTGTTACTTTTAATGATGAAAACCATCTGGGGTTGTTGAAGAGGCTTCTGCGGGGGTCATTCGAATGCTTCGATGGTAGGTGTGATTGTAGTGGTCGACGAGGTCTGGAAAGAAATCTAAGTATCGGTGGGTATTATCGCTGGTGAATCTTTTCCACATGCAATTTTTGAGAGTTCGATTAAATCGTTTGATAACCGAGGCTTTGAGAGGATTATGAGTGCGGTACAAGATGATGTTATTTTGCTGAAGCCAGTCCGAGACGGTTTTGTTATAAAATTCGCTACCATGATCCGCCCAGAGTTTATGTGGTTTTCGTGTGCGCAGCGCTCATGCGATAGAAGCTCCTTTTTCGCTTTTGAGAGGAATGACCCAAGCATATTTACTAAAGACATCGATGATCGTCATGAGATAATGGAAACGATAGTTGTACGCACTGTAATCTCTCATGTCGACAAAATCTGACTACCATATCTCGTCCACGTCTACGACGATGACTTTTCATTGTGGAAATGTTTGCGTGTGGGTTTATGCAGTTCGTCTGCGAGACTACCAACTACAGTATTGATGCTGGGCATTTTTAAGCCTATACCTAGCTTATGTTTGGCTCCTATGATGCCTCGGATGAGAGTTCGGTTTACACGTTCTCTGAAATTTTTAGGCTTGAGCGTTTTTAACTCCCTCTACATGACTCGATTGCACCCCGCTTTATCGTCGGGATGATCTCCGTAACATATGTCATAACGCATCGTGATGGCATCGACGCCCTTGTAGGGTTCATGATCTGGCAGGGGCTGATCGTGCTCATCCAGTTGTTGATCTCAGGGGTTCCATCGCCCTGTGATCTTATGTCCTGGCAGCGTTCAATCAACTCGAGGTCTTGGAAGTCTTCCGAGGAGGGCATGAACATTCATGGCTCTCCGAGAATTTGTTGATGTCCGCATCCTTTACAGTCTCCCACGCATAGATTTCGTTCCATGTGAAGGTCCTTGCAGCTCGTATCGAACTCACAATGTCTGCAATGATACATGTTTTAATACAAATGGATCTACATTTTTAGTGGCTTTGATGAAATGTGATTTCTTGGATCGAAACACGGCACAACTACACTGGATCATGCGTCGTCGATTTTGGATAACCACCTCGAGGGGGTTCACACTCTCCGTCTTGGCTTTACACTTGAGGCACCACGAGTTCATGATACGATATACATTATATTTTAAAATTTAAAAGTGTCTTGATGGGGGATTTTCCTCGTTACTTGTGCCTTATGTACTCTACACAGTACCATCCACTGGTGCTATCGGCAACGTTTGAAGTAGTAGCGAGTTATAGGCCGCACCTTTATGTGCTGAACGCAGATATCGCATGACTTCATCGAGAGGAGGTAAACCAAATGAATCGAAATACCCTACGTCGTGCGAATGAGGATCGTTGACAATGGCGACGCAGTGAGTACGCTGTCCATCGTAACAATTTCGAAGATTACCAAAGCAGCTCTCATCGGAGTGGATTGGTTCAGGAAGTTGATCTTTGGAAGAGACCTCTATGAAGGTTGGAGCGGATAAGAGATGTGTTACGTATATGTAATTAAATTGCTTGTGTGTTAGTTTTAAATTCTTTTTGTTTATTTTTGTTTCATTACATTTTATTGTAAGGATAATATTTTTACTGGATTTGATATTTTTACCAATAAATTTAGTTCTGTTCTTTTAGTCTGAGTAGAACGCAAAAGTATTGCTTTATTACTAATTTTAGATAACCGACTTCTTAACCTTGGTTCCGATTTTGTAAACATTGAATGAAAATGATTGGTTATTACCAATGTCATGTTCCGCCCACGTGTTAGCTAAGTTCTAAACAGCCTTTCTTTTTTATTTATTTTCAGCGTGAGAATCTGATTCTTAGCTAGGGATATTCTGGCCTACGTGTAAATTGGCATTGTTTTTACTGCGCTGTTCGATGATTAAATGACCACGTGACCCATCACGCGGGTCTGAAATGACGTTTTAGTTGGGTTTAATACTCATATCTCAGTGAAATTTTGTCAGTCGTAAAATTGTACATTTGGGCTCAAGGTATTTGTCTTGTTGTTGCCATCTGAGTTGATTTCCGTATTTAAAATAATTTATTCACCCTGGGAAATACTTTTCTTCAACGAAATCCTTGGATAAAGACATTCACTAAATTATTTGGAATTCTAAAGCCGGAATTATATTCTTGGTGACTCAACAAGGAACTGTTGACACATCAACATAAACTGGTTATAGTGGTCGTCATCGCCTTCCATATTGGAATTTCATCGAGATTCGAACCTGGATTCAATTAGAACTGTTTAGTGATAGGACTTATATTTTTGACTTCTATGATTAATTTTTGGATTATATTCACAAACCGTAAGTCCTATTTCATATTTTTACCTAGTTTTCTAGGGAAATAAATTATTTTGTTAAAACTTACAAAGCTTGTTGGCTTCACTCTGTTCTTTTGTTACTTTTGTACAAGCCTACACGTAACAAAAGAAAAGTGGGCGCTCGTCTTGGGATATATGTAATTTGGCTAAAATATTTCAGAAAATTGTTTTATGAAATTTATATTCCCCTAGTTTTTAAATCCCAAGTACTATTTCATATTTTATTTGAAATCTTTAGTGAAAACAACAGACTTTTTTCACAATGTCATCAAAAGTGGAGACTTTTCTTTCTAGTCCTACTCAGGAGCAGTTGGATAGTCTGAAAAAAAGATGAGTTGCTTGAACTTGCCAGAAAATATGATCTCTCTGAAGCAAAATCTACTTTAACGAAACAAGAAATTAAAAACATTTTGATTCAGTATTTGGTAGAGAAGAACGTTTCTGATAAAAGTGTTTTGGCTTCGGTCAGTCTGTATCAGATTCTGACATAAAGGTAAATGAATTAAAATGAAATACAAGCTGGAATTAGAGTTAATGAAGCTTGAACGTCAGAAAGAAAAGAACAAATGTTATTGGAAAAAGAGGAGAGAGAGAAACAATTGCAGTTACAATTAGAAGAGAAGCAATTGCAGTTGCAATATGAAAAAGAGGAGAGAAAGAGACAAGGAAGAGAGAAAGATAAACTATATGAAAAAGAGGAGAGAGAGAGAAACAGATGCAGTTACAATTTGAGAAAGAGGAGAGAGAGACAGATGCAATTACAAAGAGAGAGGATGAAAGGGAATTTCAAATTAAAATGAAAGAAGTGGAGCTGGCAAGAGAAAAGCACGATCCCTTTTCACATACAAATTCAAGTTTTGACATTACAAAAAATATTAGACTAGTCCCCCGTTTCAACGAAAAGGAAGTAGACCAATATTTTCTTTATTTTGAAAAGTTGCTGAAAATTGAAAATGGCCAAGGGAGCATTGGACTCAATTATTACGGTGTGTACTTATTTGCAAAGCTCGAAAAATCTATGCATCACTGTCAGTACAGCAAAGTGCTGACTATGATTTGGTTAAGGACTGTATCTTAACGGTTATGTGTTAGTCCCTGAGGCAATCGGCAAAAATTCAGGAACAATAAAAATGAAGGTGGACAAACTTAAGTTGAATTTGCAAGGAAAAAGAGCAGTTATTTAAGAGATGGTGTTTAGCCGAGAAAGTTGAACATGATTATGAAAGTCTCGAACAACTTGTACAACTGTGTTCCTAATGACATTAAGACTCATCTAGAAGAGCATGAGGTCGAAACCTTAGAAAATGCTGATCTTGCTGCTGACAAGTATTCCATAACTCATAAAGTTTCTGTTGTAGGCAAATCATTCACTCAGCAGTCTACTGGTAGAAAGGCATTTCAGCCTAATACGACTCCTTCTAAAACTCAATCTGGCACAACTTTTGAAAATCAAGCTTCTGATAAACTTGACTGAAAATCCTTGTCTATTCCTACGTGTACCTATTGCAAGAAGAAAGGAAATGTTATATCTGATTGCTTCAAATTGAAACAAAATCATCGGAATCAAGACAGGCCTATCCCAAATGCTCTTATTTCTAAGAGGTCAAGATCACGGTCATGTATTGAAAGCAATACATTTGTCGGGTCTAAGAAAACCCCAGTCTGATTTTATTATGGAGAATTATGAACCATTCATGTCGAAGGGTTCTATATCACTCTTGGGTGATTTGGCCAATCCTATCCCTATTAAAATATTAAGGGATACAGGAGCTTCTCAGAGTCTTTTGTTATCAGGTATTTTGCCTTTTTCTGAGAAGTCTTCTTCTAATGAGAGTATTCTCATTCAGGGAGTAGAGTGCGGCTTTGTTAATATTCCTCTCAATTTTGAAAATTTGTCATCAGACTTAGTTTCAGGACCTGTGACAGTTGGTATAGTGTCTAATTTACCCGTTGAGGGCATTAATTTGTTGTTAGGCAACGAACTAGCTGGAGACAAGGTTGTGGTTAATCCATTTGTAACTGACAAGCCTTCTTTGGATCAGAAAGTTAATCCTATTGCAAAAGAATACCCTGATTTTTACCCAGCTTGTGCAGTTACTTGAGCTATGTCAAAGAAAGCTCTTGAGAATGATTTTGATAAGAAAGGTATTCCTTTCGCTGACACATGTATTGGTCAGGCTTTTGATGGGGTCACTTTTCTCCTTGTTTGGATCAATCAAAAGGTATTGATCACAGTAATCCTCTCTTAACTACTCATTCTCTTTTATCTTATCAAGGTGACAAACAAAACTCACTTGTCGTCGAACAAGAAAAAGATCCTGAGATCTATTTGTTTCAGAGGGCCATTAGTGAAACTGGAGCCACTGAAGTACCTATCTGTTATTTCATTAAAAATGGAATTCTTATGAGAAAATGGAGACCTCCCGAGGTACCTGCTGGTGACGAGTGGTCAGTGACTATCAAATTTAGTTCCAAAATCTTAAAATCTTACAGACAGGAAATACTTAGTTAGGCCTTTGAAACTCCTCGGACTTGTCATTTAGGGATTAATAAGTCTTATCACAAGATCTTGACTCATTTTTATTGGCCAAAAATCAAAAGTGACGTTTGTAAATACTGTAGATCTTGTCATACTTGTCAAATGGTAGGAAACCCCAATCAGAAGATATCTAAGGCTCATCTGCAACCAGTTCCTGCATTTGACGAACCATTTAGCAGAATTATGGTAGACTGTGCTGGTTCCTTACCTAAGACCAAGTCAGGCAACCAATATTTGTTGACCATTATGTGTGCGTCAACAAGATTCCCAGAGGTAATTCCTTTGAGGAATATTAAAACCAAAACCATAGTAAAAGCCTTGATAAAGTTGTTTCACTCAATTTGGCCTTCCCAAATTTGTTCAATCTGGTCAAAGGTCAAATTTTTGGGTCTGGAATTTTCCAGCTTGTTATGCTTGAATGTGGCACTCAGCAATTCAAGTCAAAAGTGAAATTATGGTTTCACAGAATTTTAATTGAGAGAAGTTTTGAGTCTTGCAAAAGTGTTTCATTCTCTCTTGCTCATTCTTCAAAATTTTTCTCAAATTAGATTTTACGACCCTTACAAAGTTAAGAAGAAAATGAATGAGTTAAATTATAATAATAGTACTCTGATCTAAAGAAATTAAAATTTAATTTAGTTGTACCTGTCCCACTCACTGAGGA
The DNA here is from genome assembly GCA_016617855.1 of Megalonaias nervosa. Lineage (NCBI taxonomy): Eukaryota > Metazoa > Mollusca > Bivalvia > Unionida > Unionidae > Megalonaias > Megalonaias nervosa. Next base: position 20,314 of record JAECUM010036733.1, on the reverse strand, counting down.
TTTAAGTGAAGTAATTCAATCATCTTCAACTTATTTCGGAGTGACAAATCTTTGGAATTAGGAAAATATGAAAAGTCTGGACCAGAAACTTTTACATTTGCATAACAAGAAAGGGATGATCTTAAACAGTTATTATTTGAATATAAGCATTTATTTCTAGATGTACCTAGAAGGACAAACAATATTTTTCATGACGTTGAAATTGTGAATTCTAAACCTGTGAAACAACACCAATACAGGATGAACCCTCTCAAACAGAAATGCTTGAAAAAATAAATTCAATATTAACTGGAGAATGTTTCATAGATCCCAGGAAAAGTGACTGGAGTTCACCATGTATACTTGTTCCGAAACCAGATAAAACTTTTCGTATGTACAATGATTATAGGAAGGTGAACAGTGTGACAAAAACAAATTCATTTCCATTACCAAGAATCCATGATTGTATTGAGAAAATTTAAAATGCCAAGTACGTCACCAAATTTGACCTTCTGAACGATTTTGCCATATTCCACTAACGGAAAAGGCAAGGGAAATTTTGGCATTTGTGACTTCAGATGGACTCTATCAATATAAGATAATGCCGTTCGGGATGAAGGGTTCCCCAAGTGCGTTTCAACGCTTGATGAATATGATTACCTCTGGTCTAGATAATTGTGATGCTTACATCGATGATGTCATCATCTACAAAGACACCTGGAACGAACATCTAGCAACGATTCGGAAATTCTTTGACAAACTCACTGATGCAAGTTTGACAATCAATTCATCTAAAAGTGAGTTTTGCCGTGCTTGTGTAACTTTTCTAGAACATATTGTGGGACATGGTCAAGTTAAACCTATAGATGCTAAGGTCAAGGCTATCTTAGAATTCCCTTTGCCTGTCAGTAAAAAGCAACTGTTTCGAGTTTTAGGTATGGCTGGATACTATCGGAAATTTTGTTCCAATTTTTCTAATATTGCTGAACCCCTGACAAACTTGTTGAGCAAGAAAAACAAGTTTCTTTGGACTGAAAAATGTCAGGAAGCTTTTGATAGTTTAAAAGCCATACTTAAAAGTGCGCCGGTTCTTACAGCTGCAAATTTCAGTCAATCTTTAAAACTATCTGTTGATGAAAGTGATGTTGGGGTTGGAGCAGTATTGAGTGAAGAAAATAGAAATGGTGTTGATCATCCAGTGTGCTATTTTTAAAGAAATTAAATACGCAGCAAAGAAATTACTCAACAATCGAGAAGGAATGTTTGGCTTTATTATTGGCTTTTACAGAATTTTGAAGTTTTCATTAATTCAGCTCCTTCTCCGGATGTTGTGTTTAGGGATCACAACCCCTTACTTTCATCGACAAAATGAAAAAAGAAATGTAAGATTATTAAGGTAGAGTTTGTTTTTACAAGAATATAATCTTGACATCAGGCACATCAAGGGAAAAGACAATTTAACTGCAGATGCACTTTCCCGTGTGTAGACATATTCGTTCATGTACACTTTGTATAATTCATAAGAGTTTTCTTATGTAATTTTGTTTTACCTGATGTATAATTAACATATGGTAAAAAGAAAGCTTTATTATATAAATCTTTCTTTTTCTTTATGGGGAAAAGTGGTACGTATATGTAATTAAATTGCTTGTGTGTTAGTTTTAAATTCTTTTTCTTATTTTTGTTTCATTACATTTTATTGCAAAGATAATATTTTTACTGGATTTGATATTTTTCCCAATAAATTTTAATTCTATTCTTTTAGTCTGAGTAGAACGCAAAAGTATTGCTTTATTACTTATTTTAGATAACCGACCTCTTAACCTTGGTTCCGATTTTGTAAACATTGAATGAAAATGATTGGTTATTACCAAGGTCATGTTTGGCCCACGTGTTAGCTAAGTTCTAAACAGCCTTTCTTTTTTATTTATTTCCAGCGTGAGAATCTGATTCTTAGCTAGGGATATTCTGGCCTACGTGTAAATTGGCATTGTTTTTACTGCGCGGTTCGATGATTAAATGACCACGTGACCCATCACGCGGGTCTGAAATGACGTTTTAGTTGGGTTTGATACTCATATCTCAGTGAAATTTTGTCAGTCGTAAAATTGTACATTTGGGCTCAAGGTATTTGTCTTGTTGTTGCCATCTGAGTTGATTTCCGTATTTAAAATAATTTATTCACCCTGGGAAATACTTTTCTTCAACGAAATCCTTGGACAAAGACATTCACTAAATTATTTGGAATTCTAAAGCCGGAATTATATTCTTGGTGACTCAACAAGGAACTGTTGACACATCAACACAAACTGGTTATAGTGGTCGTCATCGCCTTCCATATTGGAACTTCATCGAGATTCGAACCTGGATTCAATTAGAACTGTTTAGTGATAGGATTTATAGTTTTGACTTCTATGATTAATTTTTGGATTATATTCACAAACCGTAAGTCCTATTTCATATTTTTACCTAGTTTTCTAGGGAAATAAATTATTTTGTTAAAACTTACAAAGCTTGTTGGCTTCACTCTTTTCTTTTGTGGCTTTGGTACGAGCCTACACGTAACATATGCTCGAGATCAAAGTTGCTTAAAACCTATTTATCTCATTCCTTTCTGCGTGTGGTGCATGGCAGCTGGAGTCCCTTACCGATAACGAACAATCCTGGCACCTGGCAATAAGGTTCTAGAGAGACCAGCGAGGAGAGGAATGATAAATCCTCCTTGTTTGGTCAGCTGCGACACGGATAAGTTTATGACGATACCTTTTCGAGCTGCATTATGTTTAGTGATGGCAGTGGATTGAAGCTGGGTCAACATGGGTCTGTCAGGCCGACGAGTGCTGTGGCTTTTAAGTGAACTGAGATAGGTCTTTTATGAGTGGCTGCCACAGCGATACTTTTTTTCTGCTGTGAAGACAGCGTGACGTGTACTGTAATGTACGACATGATGACTTTATATGAAATGCTATTATTATTTTTCGTTGTTTTGGTTTGATATTTTGGTATCCGCGATTGGCATAGCCAGCTGATGAGGTGACGATGAATCGCCTGTTTCCACGCATGCCGTTTCCCATTGTGGCTGTTTGAGTAGCTCGGGTGATGGATCCCGCAGCTGCAGCAATTTCTAACAGGGCCAGGATGTTTGTGGATAATTTTGGGATCATGGTTTTGACGAAGAAAATGATGGTAATGCCTACGGAGCCTCCATCACATCGTCGTCGCTGTTGGGGTGCCTTTTTTCTAGGCATCGTTGTCTATACAAGGATATTCATTGTTCCATTGAGGGTATCGAGCGTCATGAATCGGTCTGAGGTGACCATGGCGTAGCAGAGGTAATCACCGAGTGGAGCAATCGTCCATCGCATTTCGATAGCAGCAGGGGAGTCTTTGTGACGGACGGTATGTTTGGAGACATCAAAGTAGAAGATGGGAAAGATGTTAGCAAAATAGTCCAGGGAGACTTGCGTACCTGTATCAACGTCTTGGTGCTTTTGCAAGGCCTCCATCAGCATTATGTAAGCGCGAGAATAATTTCGGGTACCCACCGCGAAGTTGCGTTCGAGTTCTCGTTCGGGGTATTGTCTGGAGTTGATGTGGACGTAAATGCGAGACAGATTGAGATGTTTAAAGATGCGTTTGTTTTGAGGGTGTGTTTGAAGTGCGTCACGTTGTGTAGCCAGCTGAAAGACCACGAAGACATGCCTGTGAAGTTCGCTGCCTGGATTGGTGGTGACTCTCCAGGAGTAGTCTCTCGTGTTAAGGTAAATTGTTGCATGTAGATGCAGTGTTGTTCGAAGTAGAGTTTCTTGGTAAATCGTGCTAACGTCGTTTCCAATTCGAGCATGTGGGCGGTGGAGGATGTGATTTTAGGCACCCACAGCGACAACCATATAATGGGGAATTGTCCATCGACGGCTCCATCTGCTCTGGGCATGTACTGAGCGGGTGCGTCTCTTTTCAGCACCAGAGTGTATTTGATCCTCTAAAGATGATACGGATATCTTGGCACACGTCGAAGAGGCTGCTGAGAGGAAGAAACATAGCGATCTCTGAACCACCACATGGGGATGGCGCACGATCGCATGTAATCGTCGCTGAACATGATCAAGCTCAGAATGGTGCTGGTTTGAGGTAAGTAGCCATTAATTTATTCGACGGTCTGATTGTTCAGTTGATATTGAGCAGACTTGAATCACGACCATCCGTTATTTTGAAGCATGATTTGCGCGTTGGCTGGATAGTCCACGGGAGGGACGGCATTCGTTTGTATTTTGCCTCGGACTTCCAGAAAGTCTTTGTGGCGAAGTAGGTACACATCTTCGTCGCACGTCTCCATTCGTCGATGGGTGCTCGCGTTAAGATGGGTAATTTTCGTGTCTTGATACTCCATGTACTCGTATTCGGATTTGGAGTCGTTCACGGGAGTATCATCGTTGAGACACATATAATCGGGAGTGAATCTCGAATACATGATGCTATGCCATATGTATGTGATAAAATCGTGATTAAAGATTACCATAATCGTTTTAAGCCATACCCGGACATAATGGCGCTCACTGAGGGAACTTATGAGCTTGGCATACTGACCTTTTTCGGATCGCTTGCTGAGTACCCTAGACGTTTTTTGAAGAGCCTTTTTCACCTCATTGGACACTGACATCTCTGCTATGGGAGATGGTACAGCCGGCTATTTTGCTGGCTATTTTTGTCCTACTGCTGTTCCCGCTGCAGAGGCTGCTCCAGTGGCACCTGCTTCGGCGGCCTTGAGAACGATGGATCCATCTTTGGCAGCAATGTCTGAAAGAACTGTACGTACAGAAGAAAACAGAGTGGATAAAAAAAACACCTATGATTTTACGTAGCTGAACACGTAAAGTTCTCCTCGTTACTTTATTTTAACAACGAACATTTTTAGACATGCATACGACGTCTATGCGGCTATGAGACGTTTACGTCTTTCTACGCTATCAGGCCTTGCGTCGTTCGTGTAGGTAATATGTAATTTTTCGTTGTTGTTATCGACGGTATTTGCAGACTGATCGGTCAACCATGTGGTAACTTCCGAGATCGCGATCATGGTCATGATGGGATAATAAATGAACTGATTAAGACGAAGTTGTATGAGAGAGCCTGGTGGGACATTAATCGACGTTAAATAAATCACGTTGGAGGCAGTTCCTGCGGAAGATAACGATCCCTGAGCAATCGAACAGTTAATGAGGAGGCTACTGACGTCGGTGATGGTGACGGGCAAATCTCCTTCGTAGACTCCATTTTGTGTCAGGGTTGTCTCCGCGATAAACCCGATAGAGTGATGCATGTCGCAGCGTGGCGTAGTTAGGTTCGATTTTAATGTTGATGGAGGTATCTCCGTTGGCGATGATCAGTCGCATGATTTTCGCGGAGATGTCGGTCATGTTGTATCCGCCTGCCGAGATCATGATCAAGTCCACGTACAAAATTCGATACTGATCCAACGTCACCAGCTGTTGAGCCATAGGATGATTGAAGATTTCCACCATCTCGTTGTCGATCTCCACACAGACATTTCTCCGCTTGTTTGGAGATGATCAACAACTTGAGTCGAGAGACGATCTCTGCAGGGGTATAAAAGTAACGGATACCACTTCCTTTATTTTCACCCTGAACCTTCTGAGGTCCTGAAAGCCATGATTGAAGGCTGCCAGTTATTCCTGACTGCTGCGCTTGCTGTTCAGACTTTTTTTATTCGCTCTTTTTCTAAGTAATCTCTGTACATTTTTTCTCTTCTATCAAGCTCACCTTTAAGGTCCTTGTTTAATATTTTTAATCTTTCTGTTATTTCACTCATTTCATTGCTATCTCGTCCATTAGTGGAAACCTTAATAATTGAACTATACTTTTGCTTTGCTTTACCAAGCAAGGAACGTGTAGCTGCAATGTCGAAATAAGATTCCTCTATTTTAATATGTTTGCATGGCTGGCAATTTTTGTTCTTTAAAATCAACTAACCATTTTAAGCTTGAACCAGATTCTGAATAGTTTATCTCATTGATCAGTTTAGTTTTTGCCCTATTAAGATCATATGCTTCATAATCGTTCTGTTCAGTAACTTTTTCTTCCTTATCATACAAATGCTCTTCAAACTCTTCCTACTTTTCATGATCTTCTTTTTGCTGTTCAAGCCTGTCCATTTCCAGTCTAGCTTCTTCTGTTTCCTTTTCAAGTCTTTCTTTCTCTAGTCTAGCTTCATATTGTATCTATGCCTAGCTTCTTCCTCTTTTCTAGCTTTTCACACCTGGCTTCTTCCTCTTCTTGTATCATTTTCAGTGTGAATTCTCCTGTTACTTCCTCTTTCAAATTTTTCACGCCTGGCTTCTTCCTCTTCATGTATCTTTTTATGCCTAGCTTTTTCCTCTTTTCTAGCTTTTTCACGCCTGGCTTCTTCCTCTTCTTGTATCTTTTCAGCGTGAATTCTCCTGTTACTTCCTTAGTTTCTGCTTTTTATTAAAAGTTGCTGCAGGTTGTCTTGGAGCTTTTACCTTAGTTGGAATTTTTGATGGAGATGTAGGTAGTTTGTAGCATTAGTTTTTACTTTAAGTTGTTTTGGAGTTGCTACTGCAGCTGCTACCTCCTCCAACAACTATTGTTGCTGACGCTGAGTCGTGTGTGTCTAGCATGTGATCCGGCTTAGAATCGTATGTCTTCTTGGCTTCGTCAGTTTTGGCTATGAGTGGCTTAATCAATTCTCCAGCCACATTGCGCAGAAAGGACTGCTGACCTATTTTGTTTTCGAGCACGCATTGAGCTAATGCTGACCGCTGCTCGATGAACTGTTTGAAGACATTCTTGTGCTGACGACGTGTGGTGACGTTTTTGAACGGCATGGTCGATGTTTTACCTGACCACATATTCTAATCAGGCAGGTAAAATTCGTCAAAGCCCTTGCAATAACGTTTCGTGAAACGGCATGAAATCGTGTTTGGAGGACGACGTTCCTTCGACATAGCAGTCTTTAACTCTTAGTCCGTGATGCCCCTGCAGTGGTCTCTGGTAATCGCGTCCACGTCTCGGTTATCCAGCCCCGAAAACATTACAAAGCATCCCGTGTTTCGTCGGATGTATTTGGGGACGTCATAGTACGACTGAGTGAAATAAATACTGTTGCGACGTTTATGTCTCAACAACGAAAAGTACTCGCATATTTTACTCATGTTCTCGAGGTTGATTTTGATGTCGTCAAACACGATGATCATGTGCAGGTCTGAATCCAAGTCTTCCACCGGCTGAATCTCGTCTGGATCCACGATCGTGAAGATGTCTCTGGAAATATTTGCGTGGATGACAGCCATCGAATCTACAGCAACGTCGTTGCCAACTGCAACACCAAACGTTTGCAGAGTGTGGTATTTGTCCTGATGAGGATTGAGCGTGTACAGAATGACTCGATCTTACTTGAGCATGTTGTTGAGAAGCATGCTCATGAACAGGTTGGTCTTGCCACGACAGGTCAGACCCAGGATCATGTAATGGCCGTCCGGGATCAAAAATTGATGCTGATGCTCTGGACATGTTTCCTTCCTGTCGAAGTTAATGATGTTCGTGGTTTATATAAAATTCACAACGTAAATCAGAATGTCGAATACTACCTTTGGTACGTTGATCGGCTCTGGAAGCAATTCCTCGTCGGGCGACTATGCCGCCGAACTAGCAAAAAAAGGTAAGCCACGCTGGGAATTCCATGACGGGTCACCTCACCATGAGTGGGCATAGTCTGACCAATGTCGATCATGTGAGTTATCCATCTCCGGACGCAAATGCCGCACGATGGTCTCATGTGACTGAGATGGCAAGGACGAAATTAGCTCTGTCTGGTGGCACAATGACAGGCAATGTCAACATAGGCGGCCTAAGCTTGTATAGACTTTCTGCAGCGGCAGCAGGGTCTTCTCAACCTGTCAGAGCTTCTGATACGGATGTAGCTCTGGTGACCAAATATGATAAAACAGGAGGGACAATCAGCGGCAATGTCGCAGTCACTGGCACGTTGTCTGTGAAAGGGCAAGTGACGAGCGATCTCACCATGTCATCACCAACGTCTGGAACCACGTCTCAGAATTCAAGACGTGAAGGAGTAGTAACTGGACTTAGTTCAAGAGCGGCCATGATTTACCACTTTGGAACGATGGACCGCTCCATCTGGATCGATAGAGATGTGAGTGGGAACTATACACCCATTACCGTTCAAACCGTGGAAGGATTTATAATCAGCAACTCAAGTTGCATCTACTTGATGTATGTCAGCAATGTCCAAATAAATCTGTACAGAACGACTACATTGCAAACTCAAAAGTTATACGGACTGCCTACGACCTTGCCCATCACAGATACCACTCAGGCGATCTCGTATGGCCAGCATGCCTCGATTGAAGGCACTAAGTTATCAACGACGGGTGGCATCATGACAGGAATCATCACCATGTCGGAAAATGCCATCAAAGGTCTTCCCACGACAACAACCTCGAGCGATGATACCGTAGGAAGTTATGGAAATGGAAGCGTGTGTTTGACAACAAAGGCACGACTGATGATCGCTGACTATCCTCCCGTCATCGACATCGAGGCCAGCTCCAAAGAGTACATGGAGAAACGACGTGTCAAAAATAAAAATGGTCACATTCCGATGTTACCCGCCTCAGCAGGAAATCGATGTGGATTTTCAATCTCGACATCGTCGGAATACAATGATTCTCACATGACTTATCTCATATATTCTCAATAATTGGCTGTTAGTAATTCTGCCACGGAGTGGGTGACGTCTGGAGTGACCTCTAAATTTTGAATGAGAGTACAAATGCCCGTGCCTGTCTCGATCTGGAAATTTCAACTGCGTGGGTGTTCGTCAGGAACAGAACGTGTGCTGACCTGGAGAGTCGATGGCATCCGATCCGAGGATACTACGGAAATGTTGCATAACGGAACGAAGGTAACCGGAAACAGTCTGCAGAGTTCACCGCGACGATCACTGAGACTATGTACGTGGCTTTAAGGCTTGCTGGGCTGACGGCAGAGCCTACGAATCCTGGCTTGAGTTACTTTCAGATCTTTACTCTCGACGCTCTTGTATAAGAGAGATGGAAATCGTGCGAGTGGGTACGGAATTGTACCAGTAGTTGTTCGACGAGGAGTATAGACAAGACGCCTCTTATGCCTCCAACAATCAACACGTGTTAACATGTTTTGAAGTAGATGACGGGAGTACATGCCATGCTCAACGAGGTGACAAAGGCGTGTAAAGATTCTCCGAGAGGGACCTACGAGCGATGGAAAGAGAATGAGGTAAAGTGGTCTCATCTGTCGGTGTGGTGTATGAGACGGTCACAGCTTCGAGCGGCCATCGATAGGTACTGGATGGTCTCCAACTTTTGTAACGATCGAGAATCTTCTCGGCTAGTCAAAACATCGAAGACACTGTCCAGAACATCATTCAGGAAATACATACAGATCTCGTGAACAACATTGTGAGCACCAGCTACGTCAAACGACGACGATTTGTTTGAAAGGACGAGGACGAGGCTCACAAAAAGATCACAACTGCATGGACAGGGTGGTCTCCCGAAAGCGTTTTCGCGGTAAAAAAAAAAAAAAAAAATCACTCAAGGACGCCATGGGAAAATGTAAGTTTTTCAAACAGGCAGGTCTGGAATACGAGGTCGTGGAGAGGATCATAGAAGCGATGGTGCTTGACGGCCGACCTAATGGAGCTGACAGCGACGACGAAATCATTAGAGATGAGGCACCTGTGTTTGAAACAACAAGGCTATGGAGGCACTTTTAAACGTGATCATTTTTAGAGTGGAACCGATTCGAAAAAATATATAATCAGAAATATAAAGAGAATGTCTGACGAAGTCGTCTATGTGACTGATGTTGTCCTGCACAACCCTGAAACGCTCTACGAACCCATCGCCACGGTGTTACGAAAAAACGTGCCCTTGCACATCGAACTGATTTTTTCCAAAGCTCAAGGAGCGTCGCGGGGACAAGTCTTAATGATACGAGACCAGCGAATAGACCAAGCTCAGGATGGCATCATGAAAATCAACTACGATGAAAAATTGATTCGACAGCAAATTATCTTAATATATCATCATGGAAGTGGATGAGGGTGTGGAGATGGACGTGGACGATACGAGATACATGATCTATGTCATCGTAAAAAACAAGGAAGATCTCGAGGAAGCTATCATCGACGCGTTTCATCTCAGCATCGACATCAGAGTAGATCTCACGGAAACCAAGGTCGTAGGGATAGGAAGTGTCCTCGTCTTGATTATGACGGCGCAGCAGAAAACGCTCTACGACACAGGCACTCTCAACATGTCTTACGATAAAGAACTTCTGTTCAAACATTGCATCTCCTGCATGCATCGGGAAGACCTCCTCAAGTTGCTATATCGATCCTCCTAAATAAGAAAAGGATTTAAAACATGTTTTTAGTAATACTTTTTTATTATCAGCTTGGCCTTATGTCCAAATGTCCAAATTGCACAACCGATTATCAGAGGTATCTCTGTCAAGACGAAAGACGGAATAGCCGATGGGGACCACTCTACGATGAGCTTCAAACACAAAACGATGACGGTACATCAATCGCTTGTGCTACGTTGACAAATACGTACACGATAGAAGCCACTCATGCTAAACACTACCGCGTGCCTGATTTTCGTGCGTACGCTTCTCACCTCTCCTTCCTCGTTCGTTTCGTATCGACTAAACGCGGAATGGACTTTCCGTCGGGAAATCACTGTTTCCGCAAACGTTGTTTCCCGCTCCATGCTTGATCTTAGCCAAAATCTTGTTGAAAATCTCTGAATGATTTTTGGCTTCAGAGTCGTTCTGGTTTTTTCGTAGTTAATATTTAATCGATTGGATATTTATGCCACCACAACGCTTACACACTTGGAGTTGACCTCGGACTCATTCCTGACATCCCAAGCATGGTTTCATCCCTGGGCTTCCACGCTTCATCTGAGCATAATGTTGAGCGCAGTACTTTCTCGTACAAGGTCTGCTGTACTTTTCGATGCTACCCTGAGGCAGCGACACGCACTTTTGAGTACCACTTATACGCATTGTGCTGTGTAATACACATTAAATTTTTGTGCTCCATGCATCAATGATTTTGGGATAGTACTCATCGATGATCGCGTTGACGTTTTTCTTCAGTTTGTCGGCGTTAAATCCGTGAAGTTTAAATGTAGGCAGATCTGCCTCTGACAACGAATATTTATCCAAAAATAATTGTTTATGTGAGTGTTTTGTGTTAGCATGAGCCGCACCAGCTTCACCGTTGGCTTCAACGACCGCCTGTATAACACTTCAATGAGCAGTCTCGAGATCCGATACAACTTGCTTCAGGTGTTCTATTTGTTTGATGATTTCCTTGGCGTCTCCAGAGTACTCATTTATATAACGGGTTTAATAACTGGCGTAGTTTGTCACAAAATGTTTGTGCTTGTAATTAATTTCATTGAATAATCCCGGGATTTCATATGCGGAATGTGCCTTCCTGGTGGTGGGATACCTCCAAAACATTTCACGGGGGATTTATTTATCACCCGAAGCGATTATAACACTAATAACAAAGAATTCACCACCGTATGGATTAGCTTCTTTTGATTTCCACAACAGAGAAGTAATATGATAATCTGGAGGCTCTCTCCCCCTTCGCCCCCAGTACACCCGATTGTCTGTGATAAAATCACCGCGTTGAGGTTCTGGTGGTCCCCGATGAACGGGTGCTATCTCTGGCCATACTAACACAATTCGAATCAATGACTGTATATATATATATATATATATATATATATATATATATATATATATATATATATATATATATATATATATATATATATATATATATATATATATATATATATATATATATATATATATATATATATATATATACGGCATAAACTGGTGTCGATATTTCTATAGTCGCCGATAATTGTTGGCTCGTGAACTGTAATAGCGATTTTAGATTCTTTTCCTGTAATAGATATAATCCTGCGTTGGAATTCACTATTGATCTGTTCTATTTGATAACTGCCCGTAGGAATACCAACAAGTTGCCAATCGGTGGTTACATCGGGTTTATTTTTATACGAAAACACTAATGAGTTATTTGCTTGCAACCCACCTAATGACTTTGATCTGACATTTGGCCAGCTATAATATACTCGTAATTGCGCTAACGCTATTTCTTTGGCTGGAATTGCCGTTGGAAATAAAACGTCAAACTCAGGCTTGGTTGAGCTCGCTCATATCATCGTGATTGTTGGTCGTGTTGTATTAGTGACGATTTGTTCTAGCAATTCTTGCGACATTATTATTTAAGTCAGAGATCTAAATACCTGTCTTTATCGGAGACGGCGGCGTCTCTAATCCTTGACAGTCTTTGTTGGAGACGGCAGCGTCTGCCGCTGCATTTGGATTTCCATTTGCTTCATAATAAACCTTAATCATTCCTGCAAATTCCTGATCTGATATTATTCTATTATTGAGCCCCGATGATATCAACGATGATAATTTGGAGTGTGCGCTTGTTGCCGCTGACAACAACGTTTTATATGTGAGCAGCAGGGAGGGTGAACAGACCACTTTGGCTGAGACCTTATTTTTGAAATTAAAGGGTTCCTACGAAAAGCTGTAAAACAAAAGTTTTTGTCTTAATAATGAAAACTTCTCTAATTGACCATATTTTTTTCTGATTTTTTTCACGTACTGGTCACTACGCGTTGGTCATTCACCCTCCCTGCTGCTATGGTTTTTATCCAAAAATTGTATCAAGTCCGTTACGATATCTTGACCTCGGATCATGTAAATTTATCGTTACAAAACCAAAGGGAGCAGCTTGTGCTTTTGCAAAGAAATTTTAAAATTTGTTCATGTCCATGTCGCCTGAACACCAAGTATAATAAATATTTTGCAGCGTATGATTATCTACGCCATTAAATACAACCAAAATATTGCAGTTGTCTCTGATTACTTTTTGAATTTGTGTATTTCTCTGGGTAACATAAATCACGTCTGTGTTTTTATGTCTACCTCGTGAAAATATTCTAGCTGGATTTGATTGTTTGTCCAGCATAACATCATCATACACTACTAAATTATTAATGAATCCATCCAGATCATCTACGGATGGCGCTTCATCAATATCAGTAATAAAGTCTATGACATTATCTTCATGCAACAATTTTGCGTTTTCATTAAAATCTTTAAGTACTTCGTAACATCGCTGATCATCTACAGATGGCGCTACTAAATACAATTTATCCCACTTCAGCCATCGCATTATTAGATTGAGCAATAATTGCGTCTTTCCACTTCCGGACGGACCTATTATAATCATTCTGATAGAATTCGGAAGCGCTGGATGGTGCTTTACTGGTTCTTGTTTTCGTGTCGCAGAAAAGTCAATTATATCCATATAATAAATAATATGATTCTATATTGTGTTCGATGCAGAGCACCTACCGATACTACTGAATTAACGACAATAACAACAAAAAATAAAAGACGACCACTTACAGGTAAGTGTGTGAAATGTGGTACCAAGAAATATAAATTTATTCCAACAAAGACAGGTGGGGGTGATATCGCTGCTTCGTTAGGAAAATTACCAGGAACTCCATGGGCTAAATACCCCGGTGAGAAACATTTACCCGGATATAATTATTGTGGTCCAGGAACTCGTCTCGATATCAGACTCGATAACCAAGATCAGCCAAAACCAGGAGAGTATCCAGTAAATAAGATTGATCAAGCGTGTTACGTTCATGATGTCGCGTATAAAAGTAAGGATTTGCAACAACGACATCTTGCGGATGTGAAATTGATTCACGCGTTAAATTCTATACCTAATAAATCTCTCAGAGAAAAATTAGCTAGTTTCCTAGTAAAAACTGCTATGAAAGGTAAACTAGTGCTAGGGGCTGGCAATTAATTATATAACTATCATAATGGAATCTGTTTATTATTCCCCGAGAGGATTCTGGAGAGGTAAGGCAGCTATTAGTAAACTCGCCGAAGCAGCAAAAGTTTCACGTAATATCATGGTTAGCACGACAGGCAATATGGCAAATCTTCCTAAGTCCACCTAAAAAAATTCAGTATGCGCATTTTGACGTTAGTGTCCCTAATGAAGTTCATCAAGCAGATATTTTATTTTTACCACACAATACCATTAAAACACGTGGACGAAAATCACGCACGTACAAATACGCGTTAACTGTCGTTGACATTGCGAGTAGATATAAAGAAGCGAAGCCATTATCAACAAAGACAACATCTGAAGTTGCATCTGCGTTTGAGCGCATTTATCAACGTGGTGGTCTACGATGGCCACGGTTATTACAAGTTGATCCTGGTAAAGAATTTTTTGGAGTAGTATCATCGTTGATGAAGAAACATAACGTTAAAATCAGACGAGGACATACTGAAATTCATCGTGATCAGGCAATCGTTGAACGATTTAATAGAACACTTGCTGAGCGGTTATTTGGATACCAGTATGCAAGGGAAATATCCGCTGACTTTAAGGATAGATCTCGTGAATGGGTTGCAAGATTACCGAGTGTGATAGCTGCGTTGAATAATGAAATTACTCGTGCAACTTCCATGAAACCTTCTAATGCGATCAAAAAATATATATATACCAATACGACGTGAATCTTTCTCTCAACCAGTATTAGGTAATGTTACAGTTAGATATTTATATGAACCTGGCGAACTTGAAGGTGGTAAAAAAAGAACAACCGATCCTATCTGGAGCGTGACTACACATAAAATTTCTAGCGTGGTTAGATCCACTGGTAGATCTCCAATATACAGACTAGATTCTACAGCCCCTCAACGTGGATTTGTACGTGAACAATTACAAGTAATTCCTGAGAATACGCAATTACCACCACGTTCAATTTTGTAAACGTCCAGAGCCTCGACGTCGATTACACTCAAGACATGTCAACATCACATTATCACGTGTATGACCAAGATCACTATTAATTCTGTCTACGGTAAATTGTCTTGCCATAACATATTACAGTTGCAACTTGCACAATTATTATTCTGTAGTTGTTTTAGTTTTATAATAAATTCAGTATCAAGATCAAAATCACGTTTATTTTTTTTGTCACACTGTTTATAGCTAACTAATTTTTTATTGATATCGATATTGTTAGTGACTTCTTCAGTTACGTAATCTACAATAACTCTACGCAGTTGCGATATTCTCCTGACTCGAGATACGGCGAGATCGACTAAATTTGACCATTCGATCCGATCATCTACAATCCAGATTTTAGTATCAGTTATAGTTAATCCCTGCGACGAGTGAATCGTTATAGCGTATCCTAACGTCCATGGCGATTTATCCATGTTCAACGCGCTCTCAACAACATCAACAACAACCAACACTATATCATTCAAGACAAGATTTTGTACTCGGACATCATCTCCACCTGGTATTTCAACATCAATATTCTGTCGTCGAGTATCTGCTGGGCGATAACATAAAAGTACATGTAGATCCGGAAACTTTTCTTTATGTAACGTAAATAATTTCTTTTGTAGTTTATCACGAACTATCTTTCTACTCGGAACTATCAAATCAGCAGGTTTCCATAAAGTCCAAAATTCATTCATAGAAGTCTCTGGAATTACTCCTCGCCTTATCTCACATTGTACTCTGTCTGGCTGAAGTCTGATTAATTTTTTAAATTCCTTCAGCGGTTCATCAATAGCTCTATGGTCATCATTTATTTCTTCATAATAATCTACGTTATTCTTCAGCCATTCATGTGGAGACTCTCCAACAAAGGGTGGTGGTTGACCATTATCGCCGCACATAATCACAGCAGTATTCTTTAGTAACAACCAATCAAGAAATGTTTTTAGTGTTTCTAACGACACCTTGCATATCTCGTCCCATATAATATATTTAGGTATATATTTCTCACCCATTCGTTCAGGAGTCCATGTGTCTCCACACCATCTAAAGAAACTGTGATAAGTACACGATTTTACTCCTCGTTGCTTTATTTCTCTGACAAGTTTGTGCGTCGGTGTTAAAACAATCATATCTGATGTATTATTTACAAATAAATTAATTACACGAGTTGTTTTACCTGAACCACCACACCCATTAAGATAAACGGTTTTATGTCTAGATACAGGATCGTACACAGATGGTGCAGATGACTTTAATATTTGAGTATTATTTTTGTAATATGTCTTCACAATTTCAACATCTGCAGATTCAGAATAACTAAGTATATTTTCTTGTTTTATTCTCCATGTTCCCCATTCACCATTACCGAGTTTTAATAAATCTTTATATTTTTTGTGTACATAAAATGAATCCGTAGCGAGTCTAACAGCGTGACGAGGAAATTTATTTATCATAGACAGTAGATTTATCGAAACATACGCTAACATCGAAGATCTTAAATGAGTAAACTGCGGTGACTCGCCATCAAGATAGCTCACAATGGTACCTAGTTTTGTTCCATCGGATAAATAAGCATTACATCTGTTTATAAACGTATTTTCTCCGTTGTATCAGCGATTATAAAATCTAGTTCAGCATCGTCCATAATTAATCTTGTACACGTTCGTTTATGATCGTATGAACCACCTTGAGTAAATTTACCGATTATCTTTCTACCGAGATCTTTTGCAAATTTTTCATCATACTCGTTCCTGCATTTATTTATTTTAATGACATTATCTTCATCAATATCAGGGAATTCTTTCCTGGTATCATTGATATTAAATCTGTCCGGTTCTGGTAACCAAACTTGCTTCTGTGAATCATACGATATAATCGCTTCAGTTACTCTCAACAATATTAAAAATCCAGCATCAAGCATATATCGCAATAGTACTATCGGAACCCAACATCGCTCTGAAAAATGTCTTCCGAACCAAGTATAAGTAATTGCATGGAGATCTTCTCTAAACTCGAATGATTCTACGTGAGCAAATCCTGTTAAGTCAATATCTGGTAAGGGTCCGTTTATCGCAACCCTGGTCATGTCATGTGTAGGATGTCCGAATCTCTTAAAATATTTAGAACATTCTCCATATCCAAGAAAACTCCCAGGATAACACGCTATCATATCAGCATAGATAACATCACTATGGTTGTATTTGGTGTTCCATAATCCACCGTGTCCATATTCTACGCAGCTTTTCTTGACATCTTCAAGGAATTCCGATCGTGTTGGTTTCCATAAATTTTTCTCCTGAGCGAAATGAGCCGCTACAGATGGAACAGTAAAACAATTATTTAATAATAGTCCAACTTTGATATCGTCTGAAGTATATTTCAGCGCAAGATTTTCCATTTCTACATTAAGAGAGTCTGTACGGTAAATATCACCATTAGGCCGTACAAACTGATCGTAATGATCATATTCTGAATTTTGAAATAACCAAACGGATACAGGGTCACTTTTGCTGATATTTTTGATAAAATCAAAGATATCACCGTCATAAAATTTAACCGTTCTATCTCGTGGAAATATCGTTACAGCAGCAGTCCATGCGTGCGCGTTATGATCAATAATATCTATAGAAGCTCCTCTTGATTCATATTTCGATTTATATAAAATCTCTCCTGTCAGCGTTTTTACTGTTATTGGGAATTTTAATTTCTTTTTATAGCTCAGCGACATCTTTGATAGACGCTCCGGTATCTTTAACCGATTCTGCCCATATATTTATTTTTTTACGTCTTAAATCAGTTAAACCATTACCACGTATCGCGTTTATGAAATGTTCTGTAACTCGTTCAGCTACACAGTTTATTCTTGACTCTGACAATCTCATAGGTTTTAGATTCCCGACGTCAGGTTTATTATTAAGCAGATATATTGCATATACAACTGCAGTAACTGGATATGCACGTTCATAATATAATTTGTCAACACCGGTTAGTATTCCGGGCTTAGATTTATTACTCAAAAGAACAATATTATTTCCTGACTGCACACGGACTGGATCGCGCTTATCACGAATAATCCAAATATCTTCTTCTGTATTTACAATAAATTTTATTAAAATAAAATATTTTTGATTATCAAGGTGATTAATAATTACTTTTCCCCGTTTGTCATTCATCATATTAGTAACATTTCCAACTCTGAATGTTGACCATACATGAGCAGCACCATCGTCACGAAATTCCTTTTTTGCTTCACGAATACGTTCGGTTTCATCCTCATCCGTTAATGCCAGATCCTGCATCAAAACACTAAATTTATATTCTGGTAGTCTGTCAAGATCGAATCTGGTTGCGTAGGGTTCAATCGCGGATAATTCCTCCATATAATTAAAACAAATATTTAAATTAAAATTTTAGTATATATATAATGCTTGAAACACAAAACAAATGTGATTGGCTCAAAATTGGATATACTTCTACTTGTAATAAATCGTGTGTGAACAAATACTGCGGAAATCATGCACAGAGTATCAAAAATGGAAGTACAGGACCAATACCGTGCGTGAAATGTGGTGTTGGAGTAAGAGGAAAAACTCAATTGTGTCTAAAATGTGGCGGAAAAAAATACAGAGAACTAAAACGATATTATGACAAAAAAAATAACACTGACTCTCCTATAATGACCGTAGAAGATTATCTGACCAGATTTCAAAACAATGATTTAAACAAATAATATTATATATATATATATATATATAAATGGAGCAAAACGAATTTGTGCCACATCCAATCCTTACCAATTATGAAGCATCGCGAGAAGGTGTGATTAGAAACTGTCGATTAAAAAAACCAGTAGGTAGTCTTGATAAATTTGGTTACTTTAGATTCAATACTAGTGGAAATAAACATTATTTATCAAGTAGATTCATATTCGAATGTTTTCGTGGAGTAGTTGAAAATGGACTTGTAGTTGATCATATTGATGGAAATCCCCAGAATAATCGGTTATCTAACCTGCAGGCTATTACACAAAGTCAGAATGCTGCACGTGGAAATACTGGAAAATGTAAAAAGTTTGCAAGAAGATCTATTAAATCCATAAATATAGAAACAGGACGGGAAATAACTTTCCCATCAATTAATGCGGCTGCAAAACATTTTAGCATACATCCACAATCAGTACAATTCGTCGCAAATAAAACATATAAATCTACATATTCAATAAAATATAATCAGCGGGTAATATTTGATTATATCTAACTCTTTATTCCTAACAAAAAACAGATAGTTCTACTGTCAATTTTCCCAAGGATTTTGTTTAGCCATAATTACGGTTAAGGGTCCACCTTCACCGTCGCTGCTCTCAGCGTCATTATCATTTTTGACAGAATCAGATAACATAATCTTTCTTAATTGCATTACACGATTGTCCACGATCTTTTTTCTTTCGTACTCGTGAGACAGTTCGGATTTAATATTTTCGATCGAACGTGCAAGAGGTGCAAATAGTTTTACCTGATCGTCGTTTACCGTAGCTAGTAATTCAAGCATAGATTGATAAATTAATTTTATAAATCTGTAGTTTGAAGGTAATGTATATTTATTATCAAATTTTCTTTGTTGCAGTAATTCAAAATCGCACATAATTTTCTGAGGGTCAAGATTATCAGATATTTTTATTCCGTTTGTTTTAGTTTTTTAATCGCAGAAATAATATCATTAATGTTTTCTTGGTTCATTATATATATATTTATATATTTAATATAAAAAAAAAATATTAGCTCCCATGACTTTTTTTTTGTCAGGGAGCTGTTTTGTGTGTGATATATGGTTATATACAATGAAGATAATGGTTATATACAATGAAGATAATGGTTATATACAATGAAGATAATGGTTATATACAATGAAGGTGATTATATGGTTATATACAATGAAGGTGATTATATGGTTATATACAATGAAGATAATGGTTATATACAATGAAGGTGATTATATGGTTATATACAATGATGATAATGGTTATATACAATGATGATATATGGTTATATACAATGATGATATATGGTTATATACAATGAAGGTGATTATATGGTTATATACAATGATGATAATGGTTATATACAATGATGATATATGGTTATATACAATGAAGATAATGGTTATATACAATGATGATAATGGTTATATACAATGAAGATGATTATGATTATATACAATGATGATTCTATGAACATGAAATATATACAAATGGTGATGACGAGGGAATCTTGTCTACGTCCAACAGATTTTGTACACTCTCCCCAAATACAAAACCTGGGGAGTGTAAAAGGTACA